>QFDD01000166.1:0-62051 GCA_006871305.1 Vachellia collinsii | reverse complement strand
AACTTCTCTTGCTTTATACATGCATAATCTTACTTCTAGACTATTTTCCAATCATTATTCAACATAAAAACACTCCTCCCTTGCAGATCAATTTCGTGCAGCAGCCCATGAACAGTGATTTTGTGCCAAAAATTACAAACAAGCTCAAATCAACTCAAACCAAGCATCAACATGTAGCAAATTAAGCATAGAGTTGATTTATGGCACTTACCTCTTCCAATTTTTGCTCTTTCTTGCCTTTTCACTTCAGCCCCTTTTCAAAACCCTCTCTTGAATCACAGCACCAAAGGAAAAATTGCACCGATTAAAAGGAGGAATAGAGCTCATAGATCAATTCTAGGGAAAAAATTGAGTTCCTACCTTGAATTTGGCTTGGAAATCCTTCTCCTTCTTGCTCCTCATGAACTGCACGACTTTGCTGCTTCTTTTCCTCTGTTTCTGTTCGAAAATGGCAGAGAAAATGGGCTGGAAGCTGTTTTAAAAATCTGCCCAAGTCACTTAATGCTTGTGGGGTCCATTTGCACTGATAGAGTAACTTTACACTGATGTAATCTACCACTTTAAGTTAATATCTCTTCTTGCTTTTCCTCTTTGAATAAAAAGAGCACAAGTGGCAAGTTCTCAAGCCCCACAATCTCCTTTATGAAATGGAAGATTACTTTATGGCTACTTTACCCGAAATTTTCTTCCGAAAATGCTTTTCGGGGATTTTCTTATCACTGGGCCAGTTTATTGTCAATAAAAATTCCTATAATTCCTTTGCTCTTATTATCATTTTTCCTTCCTCAATTCTCATTCCGGATGTGCCTTTAATTAATTTCTGAAGAAAACCCTAATTCGAGGCTTTTTCCGGGTCTTTTCTTTCCGTTCCATCAAACTATTTTTGACTTTCTCTTGGAATCAATTTTATAAAATACTAGAATTCCCAAGCTATTTTTCCTCACTTTGAAACCAATTATTTAAGGCCTCTGGATATTTTAAATAATCATTTTTGACTAATTATTTTATTAAATAGCCAAATATTAAATAACCTTTAAAATTTCCGTAAAGGTTATTTATGTCATTGTCAATTAAACTGGGCCTCAATTACTGATCAGTGAATTTTTCTCTATCTTTTGGGACTCTGTAACATTTTCTGATATTTTGGTCAAACTTTGACCAAAATGCCCTTTGACTTTTCTCAATTTACCAAAATGCCATTGAATTTCCAAAATGACAATTTGGTCCCAAGAATTTCAAATTTACACTTGGGTTCCTATTCAAAATGTCCCTTTGGTCCTTTTCTTTTCAAAATGACATTTTAATCTATCCTTTCATTTCTACATCCATATTTTCCCTTTCGTTATTCTTTCTGTCTCTGCACACATTTTTCCTTTTATTTTCTTCTGCCTTTAACTTTCCTTTGTCGAGCCAAATGCAACATAATTTCCAGATGATCTTTTTATCTGACAGAAAACTTCGTAAAATTGAGCTTAGTAGCATTTATCATTCAGGCTCATTGCCAAACTCTTAGGCCTAGAAATTCAGGATATGACATAAGACATTCAGTTTATCATCAAAGAAATTGAGAGATATAGTTCTTCTTGGTAGTAGGGTTGAAATATTGCAATTTTCAAATGGAAAATTCACAGAACTTAAAACTTTTAGAGTCGTTGGTGATAGATTGAGGAATCTTCCAATAGATGGTCTTTATTGCTCGACAAATCTTAAGGAGTTTTAAATTACTCAATTTAAGCAAGTAATTGACTCGAAGGAGTTGCACTCACTTTTTGATGCTTGGCATAATTTAACATATCTATGTTTGGATGGGTGGAGTTACTTGAGGGAAATCCCTATCAAGGGCTTAACAAGGTTAGAAGAGTTGTCATTAAATGACTCTTGTTTGAAGACATTGCCAGCCTTGAACGATTTTTCAAGCTTGAAACGCATTTACCTAAGAATTTGCAAAATGCTTAAGTCAATACTTGGATTTCCTCCCTTTCTTGAAGAATTAGATGCTAGAGAATGTACTTCATTGGAGACTATTTGCACCGACCCTCTACTTCACAATAGTTGTTGTCTTGATTTCTTTGATTGTGTAAAGTTGGATGAGTCCTCACTTGGCATTATTAAGGAGCTAACGAAGTCCTTAATGACTTCATCCTATCATGACGAGGATTATGATTATGTTTCAATATGTTACCCTGGAAGTAGAGTTCCAGAGTGGATGAAATATAAACAAGTGACAGAGGGTTCCATAGCTATTGAATTCACTTGCAATCCTGACCAATCACACATAGTGCTTTGCTGGGTTGTACCTGGTCATCTCATCTCGAATGGATTATTTAGGGTTTATTGTCATATCTCTTATGATAATAACAACAAATCATTCTGGGCTCATTATCCTCTCGAGTGCATACCTTTTACATCGAATACAGATCATTTTTTTATGCCTCAAGAATTAGACTTATCTAGTACTCGATCAAGTATTGATACTAAGATTTCATTTATATTATGTGTGGATTATCGTAGCGAACATCATTCTTTTCCAATGTTCTCCCTTGTAGAAATGTCTCGTGTGCACCTAATGTATTATATAGAGCCAAAGTCGGGGCAGAAGATAAGGAGGGTACCAGATATTTGTGTTGAAGATCTAAGCAGCTCAATAATTCTAGCATCTCTTAAGCAACTCCCTTGTGTTTGAGCACTACTATATCTAGGAAATCTCATGACGATTTCATCTGCAACCCCTTGCAACTCAAATTTCTACGCAGAATGAAACAAAAGAAGTCTCATTACTTTGCTTCCTTTAATATATTTTGACAAGTATGCTCTCTCACGTCTTTTCTTATCATCAATTACAAACTACCCATTAGTGTACAAATGGACCTACCTTTCTATCATATGACATGATTTATACATTGATTCTTAAATTTTAAGCAAATTTTAAGGAACAAATAGGTTGGAATGCAATATAAAATTGTAATGCTATGCTGCATATTTTTTTTGAGACTGATTCGGGAAATATGTCTTAATTTATGTTATGGTAGTGAGTTTGTGGTTTGTAGCATAGATTTTGCTGATTATTATTGCACTGTTCACTTCTGTTGTTGGTTGTCATTTATTATATTCTTAAATATGTTACCCCAATCCAAATTTCTTTTAAAAAAAAATACAAAAGACAACCAAAAGGATATGCGTGGCCCAAAATTGAAGATGTAATGAATTAATTGATGTTTTAATTTGATGTGAGCAATGAAAATTTTGGTACCTGAGAAAAAGACCATTCTTCCTTTTAAACAAAAATGGTTACTTTTGAATATATATATATATATATATAATTTTACTAATATGCTCTAATCTCTAGCTCGCCATTATTTTTCTTTTCTAAGAGTTAGATGCTTAGCTTTTTTTTTTTTGAAGCGTTGGCATTAATTGGGAAATTTTTTTTGCAAAGAAATTGAGTGCTATCACTCACCTAGTGGTAAATGTTGTTCACAGGTGTAAACTATGATATGTATGGTTTGTACTATTCCTTTTTAAGCTTGTGACTTCTATTCACAAAATTTCACTTAATACTTTAATAAAAAAGAGTCAATAATTTCAACCATTTTGTTGATATCAAGTGTCTTCAATTTGTGTTTGAATGGAGAAATTAAAATAAAGCAGGTGAAAAAGTAAAATCTTCATTTTTTTTTTTTGTGAATAGCTAGTCCCTGCAAATCTTTCAGTAACTATAAAGTCTCAAGTGACCTTGGTGTAAGACATTCTAAATATACAATTACCATTTTGCCCTTATTTCTTTTGAAACAAAAATAAGGCCTGCAATTGGAATCAGAAGTTTCTCGACTCTGCAACTCTAGCTCATTGCTGCTGGTCAGCATCACTATGGTCCTCATCATCGCTATGGTTGTCGATACTTATGTTAGAATGCGATCATCAGCAACCCCACTTCATGACATAAATGGAGGACTCTAGGAAGTTGGTAACAGGATGCTGCAATTCAAAGAAAATGGGTCTTGAACTATGGTCCCACATCTTGTTTGTGGTCTTCTTGTCCATACTATTTCCAACTTCTTCCACTATCTTTATCTATTTGGGTATTATTATTATTATTTTTGCTACCACTCTTTCTAGATGCTGAGAAAATTAGGGGAAAATGATACATCTTCAACTACTAGATGTGATTTAGAAGTTATTGTCTTGTTCATATATGAAATCGAGTTTGCGTTTGTGAAAGAGGTCATAATATGAAGACTTGGGTTTGGCTCACATTTTATTTTCTTTTAGTTTATGGTCCTTGATAAAAGTTTGTTCTATAAAATTGGGAAGACCGTTTTAGTTTATGGTCTTCTCTGCTGTAGGGGGTTTTAAGTCAAGTGGTTTTTCCTATTTTCTCAATAAAAAAAATATTCTCAAGTTAGAGCTCTCTTTTTTGCAATTTTGTTGATTGTAGTTGTTTCAATAAAATTATGTTATTCGTTTGTAAATCTCAACTTCGAAAATTTCTCTTATACAATAGTGATGCATGACAATTGTGAAAATATACCTTGAAACTTATGAGTTAAAAGGATCATCTATATATATATATATATCTGTGTGTGTGCAAGCGCGCAAGTTAAGACCAGTAAATTAACCATTTCCTATATTCTGTACTCACTCAAATTTCAATCATCCTTTTTTGAAAGTGCAAGAGAAGGATATAGGAGGGAAGGTAAAGGCTACAGAAGACCGACAAAGGGCTATTTATGGGCAAGAGAAAATAATATGAGGCTTGAAGAGAAAAAAATGAATATTCACTTAATTCTAATTTATAGTTGTCTGTGATTATAATAGTTTTTTATGTTGTGATTAAACGTGTGATATAAATGAAATGAAAATATGTATTTTCTTCATACCGTTGTGGACAACTATTGATATGTTAGAGTGTTCCAAGTTAAGGTGTGTGTATTGACAAGTGGTGTAATTTGAATATTTTCTAATATCAAGTTATATTATGATGAGCAATTATTTGTTATTATTTGTACAATCACTTGTCAATGTTAGCATAATCACTTTCCAATTGTGGTACTCTCACTTATCAATTTTGCCAAGCGTAAAAAAAGGACAAAGTTTTGAGGCAATTTGATTTTGTTTATATAAAACATTTTGGTTATAATGTGATATAATGTTTTGATATAATATGAGTTGCTAATGGAAGAACCCTAATTTATCAATGTTGGCACCCTGACTTGTTAAAGTTAGTTGTCAATAGAGGAACTTTACTTGTCAATGCTTGCATTCTGACTTGTTAATTATAACACCCTCAATTGATTTTTTTTTAAGACACGATTAATATAAGTATATATTACTTAAAATCATTATATGATAATTTTATATAATATTTTTAGCAATAGTGAATTAACAAATGAAAGTGCCCGCATTGATAAGTTAATGTGTTAGAATTGACAAGTAGTGTAGTTTGGATTCTCTATAATATATGTGATTACTTGTTATTACTGCACACTCACTTGTTAACGTTGATATAGTCACTTGTTAATTATTGCATTCTTATTTATCAAATTCCTTGTTGATAAAAAATTGAAATAAGGTATTGAAACAAGCTGCATTTGCTTATTAATGTTGGCATCCTAAATTGTCAAAGTTAGTTACTTGTTAGTGGAAGAACATTCACTTGTTGATGTTTACACCCTCACTTATTAATTATGGCAACCTAATTGTTAATGCTTGCACCCTCAATTAATGTTTTTGAGACAAAGTGGATGATTGCACTCCCGCTTGTCAATACTCTCACCCTCACTTGTCAATGCTCACATACTCATCACTTATTAATGCTGGCATGTACTTTAGACTAGTTAAAGTGAGTTGTCAATAGAGAAAACTTCACTTGCTAATATTTGCACATTAAATTGCATTTTCATTTCAAGATTAAAAACAGATTGGGTGGTTCCCATGAATTTAGCAATCCTACACAATCTGCCTTGCTCGCACTTGAACATCACATCCTGAAAACTTCGCAACATTCATCATTAAACGTTAAACTTAAAGCTAGCCATGTTGTTAGGGTAATTAGACGTTTGCCCGCCTGCTCCATGAAATCTAATAAATATGTTACATCATTCCAAATTTATTCATAATATCACGAACTTGTAAAAAATTATGTCTGTTACTCTCTCCCATTTCTAAATATGCTTTCTTTTTAATCACTTTGTAAAATTTGGGGAAAATAGGTAAATTGGTTTTTGATCAATTTAAAATAATTTGACACTTTTTGAAAATCACCACTGACATTTAATAATGAAAATTTAATATGCATAAATAAAAGAGTTTTAATAGATAAAGGTGTCACAAGGAAGAAAAGTTTAAATTGAAAAGGGTAAAGTGGTAATTGAATCTTTTCAATCTCTAGCACCCAAGTTCCTTGGGAATTTTAGTAAGTGAATGATTTCTTGGGACTTTCTTATTATTTTTTTGTTCACTCGGACCTTAATGTGATTTTCCCTTCTTTTTACTGTCGGAGATAGAAGTAAAGTGTTACAGGCTAAGTTAACAAACACACATGGCTGCTGTTGACCTACTTGGGAAGGTGGAAGGTCTTATATATTGAGCTCTTGCTTTTCTTCATCTTCGTAATTCCGTTTTCTTTTGTGCCAACCACTGATTTATTTAAATGAACAAAATAAGATATTTAAATGAATATTTCCCAATTCTTTGCTTCTGCAGCTAAAGAATTGGGAAAAAAAAATACTTTAGCATTTGTCACTTCCCTAATATCTTGCTATAAGGTGCCTGCCATTATGACTATAATTAACTTATGTCGTGGGCTTTTATATTACTTGAACATATATTGATAGGAATTTAGAGGGTAATTATGTTGATTCTATTAGATATTTTTACTTGGTATTCAACTATCAAGAGAGGCATGTGGAAAAAGAAAAATAAAATATTACTTTTAAGAGGAATTCTAATTAAGTTGTTTTGTTTTTATTTTCTATGTAGTTTGATTATTTAGAGAAGTGGTTATTTTATATTTAGTTAATTATTATAAAGATTTGCTCTATCATTTAGATATTTTGAATCATCTTAATGATATTTAGAATACATGGATAACTTATCTTTTAGGATATTATTTTAGATATATGAGTGTTAATTTGAGATTTCAAAGATATGATATCATATTAATATCTTTGATTTAATTTAAGTAGACCATATCATGTTATTATATTTTCTCAATATTTTGAGTCAAATTGAGTTTAGAAAGTTTCTTTGTTTAAGGATGTGTTGTATTATTAAGGTATGAGTAGTTGATGATTAAGATTTTCTTTTGCAAGTATTAACTTGTATTTAATATTCGGGATAGAATACGAGTTTCATCCGATGAATCCCATATCATATCATGGCTCATTGAAAATTTGTTTATTTATTTTGCAACTACCTCTCTATCAACTTGCGCTAACAAAAAAGTCAAGCTCTTGCAAGTTTTCTTGTGTATTAACTATTAGCACACAATGTTAAAGAACAAAATGAATCAAGCTATATATAACATTGAACTCCTTGGAAGATGCATGTGCTGCCAATTTAGTCTTTAGGAGTTTATTAACATCATATTTATGTGGTTTTAGGGGATGCAAATGGAAATTTACTCAGAAAGTTGAATTCAAGTTTCAAATATTTCTGATTTTTGCAATGCAGTCGCTTCCTACCCCAAACTTGTACAAAATGCAGTGCAGATGGAAAGATATTTTCACCCTAAGCACTCTCCATTATTGTGAAGTAATTATGAATTTTTATGTTAATGTTCTTGAACGGCAGCAAAGAGCCTTTTATTGATCAGTGAGGTGTCTTTGACATGTTAATCTTATTTAGTACCAAATATTGTGACATTTTAAGTCTCCGGATAGCACAAACACCATTGTCCTTGTGATCTATTAGCCATTGACTGCATCATGTTGGCATGTTATAATTTTTATTTTGAAATAAAACGGAGATTTTTTTTTTGGTACAAATAAACCAGTATTTCATTGTAGAGCAACTCTATCATCTACGGCCTTTCAGCTTTTTATCTATCATATGAGCCTGTAAACAAAAAAAGGCCCATTCACTTCCCCGGTGTATATAGGTGTTTGGGGCCTTCAATATTATTGAAGTGGATCGAAAAGGATTTTGTAAATTTTGGCACAATTTAAATTTGATAAGTTAGTATTTCCAGTTAAAGAGACCAGCAATATTAACATCTATGAGAAAGTAGAAATACACATTATAAATTTAAGAGACTAAAATGAGCATTGACATAAATTTAGAGAACCAAATGCATACTTTAAACTGACAAAATTATATGCAGTGTGAATAAATATAAGGAGAGAGATTGAAATTTTTGAACGGAAGAAACCAATTTGTTGCAGGTGCTTATATTTTGACATGAATGCTAAGGATGATAAAGGCATTTTACCCTTTAGGCCATAAATATAAACTTTGCAATTTGGTTGACTCCAATAATTTGCTGAGACCATCTTCACCCCATATTTCTATGTATAATTCCTCAATACTTGTCACGTACCCCAGCTCCTTTTAAATTCTTCTATCTATTGAAACAATTATGCTAACTCTATCCATTTGGATATTGTTAATAAAGAGATCTTTTATCATCTTATATCTTGAAATACATGGGATTTAGTTACTTGTTCCATAGTGATTCAATTGATGATTCTAGAAAAAAAAACTGTCAACTTGTACATGTGTTATCCTATGCATCATACAGATTCTGAAAGGGGTATGACGGCGAAACCTTGTTGAATTAAATGGTTGTTATACTTTTAAGAAAAAATTCATCATTTCTTCTACGTTTATCCTTAATACATAAGTTCATCTTCTATTCAGATTAATGTGTATTTTAGAGGTTTAAATTTGACAAATTTTGAATAATTTCGAATAAATTGTAAAAATAATTTTTTTTATTCTACTATACTTACATAAATACCTTTACTACTGATTAGTAGTAACGATTTCTCAAAAGGAAATATAATTTTGTAATTTTTCATTTATATTAATACTTTAAATTTGGGTTTAAACAATTATTGACATCATACTTCAAACATAATAAATTCGCCTATAAAAGTTGTATATATAAATAGATAAGTGTGGTGAATGAGTGAAAGTGTCATTATTCCATATTTACTAATTCCATGAAGGTGGTCAACGTCAAAGAAAGAAATTTCTGATGCAGTTTTGTAGGTGGGTTTAGATTGTCCCATAGAAAGTTTCTAAAATTTCTGTTGTTTTTTTTTTGCTTGTTTTTTTTTTGTTGAACTGCATTCCCACGACAAGGATAAAAGTTGTTATAAGTAATAGAGTGATGAGAAAAGATTATTTCTGTGGAGATTTGTATAAAATTTTGACTAGACAAAAGGTTAAATGAATTTAATTGTCAATTTAGTATCACATGGCTATATCAAATGGTTGCTCACTTCATCTTGGCTTCCATTAGAGTCAAGAAAATAGGCATAGCTCGTCAGGTCGACCTAATTAAACATGTTTAATTGAGGTACTTTGGTTTATGATTTTAAGCTCTCAAAATGAATCATGACTAAAAGGGTTAGGCCTATAGGTAGAGCTAGTAAAATAGGCTAATTGGCTGGCTTGCTACAAGATGGCCCCTCGCTGGTCGGGCTAAACGACCCACCTATTGGGGGGATGATATTTTACCAACTCAGCCCACCATGGCAGGTTGGTGGGATTTTTTATTAGTTTTCTTACTCATAATATTTTTTTTTCCAATTTGAACTTGAAATATCTTGGGAAAATCCATAAAAAGGCCATTGAAAATACAAGAGGACAATTCAGGGTTTACAATTTCCATAATCTCAAATCAAGACCCTGGACAAAATAGGGATTTTGAAATCTTAAGGAAAAGACCATATTGCCCTTATTGTTTAAAAATGTGAGGAAGAATCATTTCTTATTTCTCCACAGTCCCACACCCTATCACCCATTTCTCTGACAGCACCATTTCTCCAAGAACTCTACTCCGGTGTCAAGTGCAGTAAAGGAAGCAATGTTGTAGGTTTGGCGTGAAGATGTTTCCTTCTTTCTCTTTCTCATGCTTCTTGTTCGTCACCTGGGATCTATGTTTTTCTTTATGTCTAATGTTTTCTAGTACTAATATTCATTCCAATACTGATATTCATTTGAACTGATAACTGGCCATTGTGCACTGGATGATATTCTAAAGATAAAATAGATGTATTCCATCTATTATCGTGAGACCGCATTCGAATACGCTGAAGATGGAAAATTCATTCGAATGAACAACCGGCCTCATTCGAATGAGAGCTCTCAAGTGTATAAAAAAAATCTCTCATCCTCAACTCTCATCCTGATGAGTTGAGGATGAGAACTCTCAAGAGTGTAAAAAAAAAAAAAAAACTCTCTCATCCTCAACTCTCATTCGGATGAGTTGAGGATGAGAACTCTATTTGGATAAGGGTGTCCTCATCCGATGAGAGCTCTTCATTGTAAAAAAAAAAGAGCAAAAGCTAAGCTCTTATCCTCAACCATGAGAGTTGAGACCTTAAAAAAAAACCTCTCATCCTCAACTCTCATTGGGATGAGTTGAGGATGAGAGTTCCATTCAGATGAGGGTGTCCTCATCCGAATGAGAGCTCTTCATTGTAAAAAAAAAGGGGGCTAAGTTCTCGTACTCAACCCTCATTCGGATGGGTTGAGGATGATAGTTGATACCTCCTTTAAAAATAACAGAATGGGAATTATTGTCATTGAGCACTTATCTACACAAGCTTCTTATTTATAGTGAAGATACAAGGAACATATATTGATAAATAATAATAACAGAATAATCTCCCTAATTTTAAACATGTGAACTCAATTATAATAAACTAATCATAAAAGTTTTAATACTATGTCACAAAACCACTTTAACTCTAAAGCTCAAACAAAAAATAAAGGCATGTGAATAGTTTTATTATAATCTCTTAACAAATGATAAATGGAATATAAGTAGAAGTTGTGACTGTCATGAATGGCACAAACAATAAATGCCAAGCAATGACAGAGGTGGTTAGATCATTCACAACTGGCATCACAAAACATATTTTCCCATAAGCAAACCGACATTTCAAATTTGGAAATTCAAATTAATTTTTTTTAAGTATTTGACATTTCAATATGTTTGTGGTAGGTCTTTGATACATCACATAGTTATATGCATATCGACAAACAAATTGTTTCTCAAATGAATACACATAATTAGGTGATACAGTATACTTGCAATTCCAGATTTGTTTAGCTGCTCAAGTAATCCAGTCAGGTTAAAGAGTACACCCTGTTTCCATTTATTTTTACCATCTCAGGCTTTTTCTGATACACTCTGTCTGGTTTGTTGTCATTTCCTATATAGAATTTGTCAATACCTAATTATAGTTGTTAATGTTGAGTGTTATCTCGAGAGAGTATTCGAATGAGTTGAATATAAGTTCTTCATTCGAATGATAAAAGTGATTCATTTGAATGACTAGTTTGGTTTGTCTGTCTAGTTTGTTGTCCTTCCTTATACTAATTTTGTCAATACCTAATGTATAGTTGCTAATGTTGATATATCAGAATTTGATTTACTATAATTCGTCAATACCTAATGCATGTAATGGTCTCATTTGCCATTTTATTTTTTTATTTAAAAACAAAAAATTCGTAGTTCAATCCAACTGAGTTAAAAAAAATATGTGGATTTTGGCAATATTGGTTCATGTTTATAGATGTTTTAGGAAGTTATAAGGTTATCTATAGTTATTTGAGATGATGCAACAAGGAAAGTAGGTTCTATCTGACGACTAGAGAAGAGTGCCCCATTCACTTTGATGCTTTGGCATATGTAAATTGGAAATGCTCTGATCTACTATATGACAAGTATGTTTGTACTTGTATTTGGAATTATGATTTAATGCATATATTTTCTAAAAATGAGTTAGCACATCAAGACAATGATGGGAGTGTTATAATCCTATCTTACATAAGTTATCATTTATGTATTTAGATGCTTCTATTTTGAAATGCATGACTCCAAACATTGGGTTTGGCTGGCTGCTATCTATTAGGGAATTCTCATAGGTATTGAAATGGTGAAGAGAGCAAAATATAACATGTAGAACATGGTGGAAATTTTTATGGTTGTGATAAATGGATTGAAACAGAATAGCTTAAATTGATTATAACATTGTGAACTGATAAACTGTTGGTTGTTGGTTTTTTTGAATAGCTTTGCATATCAAATTACTTCATTTAATCATGGGAAGTAACTGATCGGACACGGTTTTGTCGCCTTCCAAATCGATACAAATGATTACCCCAAAAGTAATGTAATATAGTGGGCAACTAATCGTTCTTCTCGAGGAGCTGTTTATTGATTATCCTATGCTAAATTGGTTATTGAAAACATGTTAAACTTGGGTATGTAAAAAGGGGGTTTCGATTTGAGAAAATAGAATGTAATGCAACAGTTGTAATGAAATATTTTTGGTATTTTTAGTAATTGGAAGCGTATTTTGGATTAAAAGGGAATACAACGAATAGACTCTTAACGATGGGAGCTTAGCTTTCCTTGCCTTGGCTTAAATACGGGAGATGAATCCTTCTGAGTTCAATTAAGAAACCCTAAGCAATCACTTAGGTCCAATGGTTAATTAATGCAATATGCTTGAATCCAAGTCAAATAACATTCCTTAACACATTGTTTAGCGTCACTCAGAATGTAAAGGGATAAATGATGCTCATGCCTTCAATGAATTGTAATCACAATCACAGAAACCGAATGAACAACTAATTACCAACAATCATTGACAACTAGGTGACCATCAGGGATGAAGTCTGAAATATATTTATATATCCTGATCAACATGAACAACACCAATCCAACTACATAGCCCAATCATAAGGTCATAGATATGCAAACATTAGTTTCATAACAGCAGAAGTCTTTAAATCTAAAGATCTCTACAAACACTCAAAGACAAGATTAGGCTAGGAATATTCCCCAATGAATCTCAGGGCTCAAGTCTTGCTCTCCATCACCAAGAGACTAAGATTTAGCCTCTCATGGTTCCGAGGACGCAGAAGTGATCACCCTTATGTTCTGCCATGAAAAGATGAAGATGAGAATGGAAGAAACGCAGTATAGAGTGATTGGAAGGTTAGGACAGTGTGAGAGATAAAAATGGAGATGAAGTGTTGGGAAGATAGAAGGAGATTTGCACAATGGAAGGTAGCTTCAAAGAGGAGGATTAGCTCCAAGATTTTCTTTCTGAATTTGCAAAATGAGGTACATTTTCATTATTGTTCCCCTTTAGCTTTAGTTGGATTGCAGCTGCTGACCTAATCCCAAAACGCATAACAGCGTTTCCACGTGAGTAGGTCGCGACTAAAACATATATATATGTCATGACTTAAATAGCATACTGTCGCAACTACAATAAAACATGCCACGGCCTTTATGGTAAGCAAAGCCTCAGAAGTTACAAAAAAGTCACGACCTATTATTTTTGGTCGCAGCTAAAAGGGTCTAGGGGCACTCTTCTTGAATGTTTCTTCTAGTCATGAATCACATTCCCTTCAATTTCATATTCGAGCACTTGAATATCTCCCCTAAACATCTGCAACAAAAACAAGGAAGACTTTGTTAAAGGATCAAACACTGAAGTTCAAAAACATGTACAGCTGAGAGAGATAATTTACTCATTTTCCCCTTTGTGTTATTGTATATGCAATGTATGACCAATAAAAGCAAGAAAGGCTCAATTTAACACAAGATAGGGTAATTAAGCTACAAAATGCCCCAAAATTGTGTAGGAAACCCATGTAAATATTAGCGTTTATCAGTAACCTAGATGAAAATCCTTCATTTTAATACATTTGTAGGTGACAACTTGGTCGTATAGTTTAATGAAGTGTAGATCCATTTATATTAGTGAGAATAATGCCTGGAACCTTGGAAGAAAAAAAGATTATATTCATACATAAAACAATTTCTTTCTATCAAAACCAATCTCCATCATTTTCATTTCCTACTCCATTTTTGTCATTCCTTATTCTATTATTGTTAACAGAGTTCATTCAAATGAGTCATCTTGAAGGTTCATTCAAATATCTTGATGATAAGAACTTCATTCGAATGAGTCACAAAGTTCATTCGAATGAGCTTTCAATACTAATCTCAATTATTGTTATTCCCTACTCCATTATTGTTATTTCCTATTCCATTATTGTTAGTCGAATGGACATATTTTTTCATATACTCTTGAGCAAGTGATATTCGAATGAGAACACTGTTTATCCAGATGAATAGTGCTCTCATCCTCAACTCATCTGGATGAGAGTTGAGAATGAGAGCCCTCATTCGAATGACCCTCATTTTTCAATTGGCCATTAACTATAGGTAAAAACAAGGTATTAAAATTTCTATTTTATGGTTTAAAAAAAACTATTAAGCAAACCTCAGGCCCACAAGGCCAAGGCCATGAAAAATAGGGCCATTTTTGCTATCCAGCCCGTTTAGGCATAGACTGACCGAATTCCTAGTGCTACCTTCCATTTACTTCAAATAGTCTTTTTCAACGATCTGATGTTGCTGAGAAAATGTTGATGATGATGTGGACAATGCAAAGCAACTAAAATATTTGGTGGGACAACACCTTCTTTGATTATTAGGACATGGCAGTAGGATCCTCATAACTAATAGAGACAAGCATGTTCTTAAGAGTGGAGGCATTGGTGACAAATATATCACTGGTAGAAAAAGTGTTTTTTAGACCGCACAAAAAACATCATTTAGACCGCATAAAAGTACAGTTTAGATAAGACCCGTTTAAAAAGTAGGTATAAGTGTTAGTTGATGGAATGGAACTATCAAAAACACAATTGGCTATGATGATAAGTAGAGAGTGCATACAATATATCTACCTACACAATAAATTACCTTTGTTCATGTAAACTACATGCTTTTTTTTTCAAGGTTATATTTATTATTACTGTTACTAATACTAATATAGATTTTTATGAACTATGCATTCAAGATAAAAGGTTGCACAATGAAATTCTCACAACCCTTCATGAAGATTATCATTAATACCATTATGTTACAAGCTGAAAAAATGGACAAAAAGACAAAACAAACGTGGAAATGTATTCCAATAGCTATTACTACACTCTGCTAGTAATGGGAATACGGGTTGAGCCCACGGGCCTAACCCGCCAGCCCGTAAAATTTGGCGAGTTAGGGTTGGCAAAATGCTAACCCGTTGGGGGGACTCTTTCAGCCATGCCCATCCAACCCACGGGTTATGGCGGGCCTGTGGGCCAGCCCACCATAACCTCTTTTTTTTTTAAATAAAAATATATTTAAAAAAATAAAATAATATGATATCTGCTTTTTTTTTACATTTTTTCATCTCAATATTTTTTTAGAAAGAAAAACGTAACACTAAATTCTATTTTTTAGGATAAACAACACGTAATACATTTAAAAGTAGCATAACTATTTTTTTTATGTCAACTATCTATAATACTATATTTAAAATTACAATAAAACATTAATACTTATATATTTTTAAATTATAAGAAGATGTAGTGAGATAATATTATTTTTGGGTTAAAATAAAATAATATTGTATAGTAAAAAAAGTTTTAATTATATTCTATTTTATTGTTTATTAATTTTTTTTTTGCTGGGTTGGCAGGCTCAGGCTGGCATGTTGGGGGGCCGGGTTCTTTCAACCCGCCCTGCCTAACCTGCTGGTTGAGGAGGGCCGGCCCGCTTTCCCATCTCTATACTCTGCTACTTAGGGACTTTAAGGATGAATATCAAAATTAGCCATCAAATCAGTCCAGCTATAACTTCAAAATTTGAAATGCACATCACAAGATCAAAGCCTTAGAGGAAACAACAATAGGATTTTGGAAGCACCATTCAATAAATAGAAAGTATTTCTAGTTCATGCAAAAGCTCACAGTAATAAGATATCATGATTTCATGAAATGGTTAGAATTCGAAACATACCCTTCTACTACCACAAGGCACTTGCATTTGGGAAGAAGACAACGAAATGAAGCTTTTTCACCAACGGATTCAGATTGAGCATTGAACTAAAATATGTAACACACATTAATATAAATGCATAGGATTCAAAGGATACAATTTACTACTTTTTTTTGGCCAAAAGATACAATTTACTACTTAAATACGACAAAGTGTAGAAATTTGTGCTAAAATAACTAATCTAATGCACAAAATTTCCATTAGTTATCTTGGAGAACAACATTTCAAAGCTACAGATTCCCTTAATGGCACTAAGGCGACAGAAAAGGTGTCATAAAAAATCAAACAAAGACACCCAAACAAAGAGAAATGTCTAGGACAAAGATATACCGAAGATGAAAGATTGAGTAGAAAAGTCATCAACCGAATTGAACAAGTCCCTCACCATAGCAAGCTTCAGCTGAAGATAACATTCCCGATGTGGAAAAAGCAAATGCTACAAGGGTTAGGGTCATTTCCATTGCTTCGATTTTCAAGCAACGCAAACTTCCTCACTTTCCACTAGATCTTGGCAAGGAACCCAGATTTAAAAGGAACAAAGATGGGAAGAAGGGAAACCATATCTAGGTTCCTCACTTTCCACTTTCTACTAATGAAAGGACTGAGACTTTGAACCCAACAGAAAGCTAAACTAGCGCAAAAGCGACAACCACACTTCGTCCTTGCTACCCACTTCCTTGAAATTATCTATGTATTGTGGTATCAGGACAGGCTCTATCAATGCCTTCACTCTAATCACGAAACCCACAGGCAACTCCTCCGTTTCTTGTGTTGGAAACACAAGTCTCATGTGAATATGAATGGGCAGAGCTAGAGAAGGCAAAAGAAAGGGGCGTAGGATTATAAAATTTGAGACCCTTTTAGACAGCACCTTATAGATACGGTTTAATAGAATCTTATTTTTAGACATTTTAGATGGAACCTCATAGGTGTGGTTTAAAAATTAAAATTGTTGGATCATATAGAGTTTCCTGGTCTTGACTCCTTTCCAATAAATTAAGGTATCTTCATTGGTATGGCTATCCATTAGAGTATCTGCCATTAGGCTTTTGTTTTGAGAACCTTGTTGAACTTGGCATGCGAAACAACAATGTTAAAAACCTTTGGGATGGAAAATAGGTACTTATGTGCTAATTTATATTTTACATATCATCATTCTAATCAAATTTATTAGGGCCTTTTTTAGTTTGGGTAAATTTTTTCTTTTCATTGTGATCATCATAGGATCTTGCAAATCTAAAGAAAATAAATTTGCGTGATTCTAAGCAAATGATGGAGTTGCCTTACTTCTCCATGGGTCACAAGCTTGAAATTGTAGATCTCAGTGGTTGTAAAAATTTAAGGAGTGTTCACCCATCTATTTGTATCTCTTCACACTATTGTTGAGATGAATGTATCTAGTTGCCAAAAATTAGAGAGTCTTGAGAGTGAGACTCATTTAGAATCTCTCTCTAAACTTGTTTTTGAGGGTTGTTGTGGCCTCAAGAGTTTTAGTTTGTCATCAAAGAAATTGAGATGTATAGATCTTTATTACAGTGGGGATGAAATATTGCATTGTCAAAATGGACAATGCGGAACTTAGAATGCTTAGAGTTGATGGTGACATATTGAGGAGTCTTCAATTAGATGGGCTTTGTTGCTCAACAAATCTTGAGCATTTTAAAGTTACTAAATTTAAGCAAATAATTGACACAAAGAACTTGCACTTCCTTTTTTATGCTTGGCATAATTTAACATATCTATGTTTGGACTGGTGGAGTTACTTGAGAGAAATTTCTGACAGTATCAAGGGCTTAACGAGATTAAAAGAATTGTCATTGAATGACTCTAGTGTTGAGACATTGCCAGCCTTTAATGATCTTTCAAGCTTGAAACGCATTTACCTAAGAAGATGAAAAATGCTTAAGTCAATACTTGGACTTCCTCCCTTTTCTCAAGGTTATACCCTCTAGCTTCCATTTAATCGGTGTATTTCTCTTCCTATTGATGTTCTTGAAGAATTCAAGGGAGGGTTACCAAGAGGCCTTGAGAGAGAAAGTGAAGAAGAGAAGAAATTGGAAGAGGTAAATCACATAATCCAACTCTATTCTTGATTCTAAGACTATTGATGGGTGGATTGTGTTGGTTTGATGTTGTTTTGGAATTTTGAATTTCAAACCCCAAGAGGTGCTGTTGGCTGAAATCTTAGATGCATGTGAATGAATGATTTTATGTTGAATAATGATTGGAAGGTAGTCTAGAAGTAACATTATGCATGTTTGAAGCAAGAGAAGTTGAAAAATCATATTGTTGCAATTTTTCTGTACTGTTTCAGCCTGCATGAAAAATGGAAGAACTAAAGTGTTTTTGATGATTTTGATGCTTTCGTTGAGTTTAAAATGAAAAATTGTATAGGGTATAAGTGAGAAACCAAGTTTGGAAGTATTATAAACAAATATTGGAATTTTGTGCAACAACCCCCTTAAGTTGCTGTTTGAGTAGTTGAAAGGAAAGAAGGTTTCTTTTGATCTATTTGAGCTTAAAAATGGAATCTACATGCAAAATTATAGAGGAGAAGCATGTTAAATTAATTTTGAAACCCATGAATATAAAAGTGCAAAGTTAAAGTTAAAGAAAGCAAGTAGGAGTGGTTATGAAGTAGCAATGTCATCAATGGTCTTAATGAGTTTTTAATTTTTATGTGATGTTATCTAGGACCATTGGACACTAGGGAAAGTTAAAGTTAAAGAAAGAAAGTAGGAGTGGTTATGAAGCAGCAATGTGATCAATGGTCTTAATGAGTTTTTAATTTTTATGTGATGTTATCTAGGACCATTGGACACTAGGGAAAGAGTTGACAAGCAAGGGACCAAGACAAGCAAGGAGAAGAGGTAGCTTAGCAATTATTGTTTTAATTACATTTCATGGTATTTATTGCATGATTACTTGTTTTTCTATGATTGTATAACATGCCATGGTGTGGATGATAAGGTTATGATATGATGATGATTGCTTTTATGCAATGATGACTTGGTCTACATTGTGTTGTATAACGCATAAGGTATAAATAATATTCTAATTGCAAATAAGTTATGAGCATATATCATGTTTTAAATGTATGTTATGTGATTATATAATAGTTGCTTATGCTACTAAGATTCCCAAAAATCTTACCCAATCAATGTAAACCAAACCCTAGGGCTATCTTTATCCAAGAAGAGAAGAAGAATGAAGGAAAATGGTTGGCATGTTATGAATAGTAATCTGAAAATAAAAATTTTTAAACTTAATTTTTCACAAGTTACAGCAAACTTAAGTGATTCCAAATGCTTCCGCTGAGTATGTTAATGGGATAAAACTAGGGGTATTATAATTATAGTTTTTGTTTTGAAACAAACCAATATTTTTTTTTGGGTACAAATAAACCAATATTTCATCGGAGGGCAACTCTATCATTTGTACATACAAGGGCCTTCCAGCTTTTTATCTATCATTTGAGCCTGTCAAACCAAAAAAACAAAGCAAAAAGAAAAAAGAAAGGCCCATTCACTTTTTACTTGTGTATATAGCTGTTTAGGGCCTTCAATACTATTGACGTGAATTAAAATGGATTCTGTAAATTTTGGCCCAATTTAATTTGATGAGTTAGTATTTTTAGTTAAGGAGACTAGAAGCATTAACATTAATGAGAAAGTTAAAATATACATTATAAACTTAGAAGACTAAACTAGGCCTTGATATAAATTTAGAGAACGAAATGCATACTTTAAACTAACAAAATTATATGGAGTGTGAATAAATATAAGGAGAGAGATTGAAATATTTGAAAAGGGCAGCATGGAACTTTAAAATAAAAATGGTTTCCATGCCATAATTTTCTTTAAATTTTCAAAGCAAATGGTGAAATAAGTCAAACCATGCTAATTGGCATAAAAAAGCCAAACTGATTCAAATATAAAATATAACACAACGTGTTTGGATAGGATTTGACCAAGAGGGGGTGAATTGGTCTAATAAAATTTTCGCAAACGTTGAACGTAAAACAGAGTATGAAAGAAAGTGAACAAAGAGATTTATCCTGGTTCGGTCCACTTGACCTACGTCCAATCCTCAGAATCCTCTAAGCTTTTCAAATCCACTAATCTCAAAAGATTACAACAATACAGAATAAGGACTCTCCCCCTTCCTAACTCAATTCAACCCACTGACACTTTTGCTCGTGTCTTTTCCCACTCAAGATTCTCCAATCTTGAGTTACTCTCACAGAATAAATGATTGTACAAATATATTCTCCTTTCTGAGAATTAAATGATGAACACTGAAGCTCTTAAGTATGAGAGAATGAAAACAGAGGAGGTAGATGAATAACAATCAATTTGATATCAGTAGTCATGTTTTTTTTCTGTCTTCTGAAACTTGAATGCTTCGCCTTTTATAGTTGAGAAGTATTAATTATCCGTTAGAAACATTTAAGTTTCCGTTACACTCATCCTCGTCCATCACCTTCCCGCAATAAATGTTTCTGACAGTAGGTAGGGTGGTTTCTGCATTTTTGCCCATTGAATCCCTTTCTGGTGAGGCAATCAGAATTACATTCCCTGTTAATCATTAAAGTAAATAAGCATTTATGATGGTAGATGAGATTTAAATAAATGTTGCATGAATAAGGAAAGATTTGAGATCAACGTAAAGCTTCTGAGATTTTGCGTTACTGTCAGATAAAGCAAACTCGAGTTTTACTTGCTGAGAACTCGAGTTATTGAAGAAATAACAAAGCAGAATTCAGACAACTTTTGTTGTAACTTGAGTTTTAATAAGAGTTTTAACAAAACTTGAGTTACAAAACTTAAAACTTGGGTTTTCATAGGTTTCCATAAGTTAAGACATTTTAAGTTCTTCGAGACTCGAGTTTCATACTCCAAAACTTCAAGTTTTGATTATTTCCAAATCATAACTTTTATTTCAACTCGAGTTTCATTGGAAGTTTTCAGTTTAAACAAGTTCACACCTCGAGACTCAAGTTTTGTTTTCTAAAACTCTAGTTATATCAAAACTTGTGTTTAAACTTCAAGTTTAGAAAGAAGTTTTGAAGTTCAGAAATTTTTTAGACCTCGAAACTCGAGTTCTGTTTTCACCAAACTCGAGTTGTATCGAAACTTTTGTTGAAACTTCAAGTTGTGAAAGAAGTTTTGATTCTCTCTCTTTGAAACTCGAGTTCTAATACTCATAACTCGAGTTCCATCAAAACTTTTATTGAAACTTCAAGTTTTGGAAAGAAGTTTTGAATTTCAAATACTCTGCAGAACCCGAAACTCGAGTTCTACCAAAACATAACTTGAGTTTCACCAAAACTTCCATTAAAACTTGAGTTCTCTTTGAGAGTTCTGATTTTCTAAAATAGTTTTGAGACTCGAAACTCGAGTTCTGTCACACATAACTTGAGTTCTACTGAGAGTTTTGTATTTCTGAAACTTGTTTCAAAACCCAACACTCGAGTTTTGATTCCCAGAACTCGAGTTTTGACAACACTTCCATCAAAACTTGAGTTCTCTTGAAAGTTTTGGGTTTTGAAAGCATTTTTAAACGATGTAACTCGAGTTCTGAAACTTATAACTTGAGTTCTCCCAATACTTTCACTAAAACTCGAAGATTACTTAAAGTTTTCTGATAACAATGAATTTTAATCATAAGTCCAAAAACATATTTGTCATCATCAAAACATTATCTCAACACAACGCACACATATATGAATAATAATAAGGATATGGGAAGTATACGTTGAGTGTCAAATAAATCACACAATACATGGCTTGTCTTATTTGAGTCTAAAAGCGGGAGGGAAAAAAAGCCTAATGAAAAGCAGTGCTCATAGCCTAACACAAGAGAGTATTGCTCGTTGCTAATAATATTCAAATTGAAGAAATCAATTTGCTGTAGCTGCTTCATTTTTGACATGAGTGCCATAAATGTAAAATTTGTATACGCAACTTGCAATTTGGTTGACTCCAATAATTTGTTGAAACCATCTTCACTCCATATTTCCATGCATAATTCCTTAATACTTGGTACGGACCCCCAGCTCCTTTTGAATTCTTCTATCTTTTAAAGCAATTATGCTACCTCCATCCATTTGTAACATCCCAAATTTTGGGTATAAAAGGTTAAGAATTAAATCAAATTAGCTGACTACTAAGTTCAATTGAGTCAAATGTCTTAAGTATGTTGTAAGGAAAATACATAAGAAAATTATTAAAATAACTGAGAAAACAATATGAAATGTTATTTTGGAATTTAAAAGAATTTATAAAGATGCTTAATTCCATCAAAATGTCCTAACAAATTTTTAGGCAAAATTATGAGAATTAATGACCTATTTGCCCAAATAATTCAATAAAGGGTGAATATGCAGATTTTACAATAAAATTTTGTGTGAGAGGCATCTGATATCATAAAATTTTAGAGAATACAGAACACGTGCACAATCTTTAAAAATCAGTGTAATTATCCCACTTCCGTTAAGTTGAGGAAAACCATGTTTAGACCCAAACATTATTGTAGTCTTGCCCTTTGTTTCAGCATTTGACCATGTTTCCTTTGTTGCCTTTGTCACTTTAGTGCACGTGGGACCCACACATTGCCTACCATCACAATACATCGGACCCAAACATAGTGGTCTGGATGCTCTCGTTAACGGCGTGAGATTTTTTTAAAAATAATATGTTAAAATTAATATTGTGGGGTTCACATGTAAAAAAGGTGACAGAAGTTTAGCTCTGCTAACGTTTACAGTAAAATTGCTCTCTGTAACATTTATGTACATTTTTACAACCTTAAAAACTTAATGGTGCAAGATTCCCTGCTATAAAAATTGAAGTTGTTAAACGATGATTTTTAGTCTGAAAATTTTTAGAGCTGTTATTTCATGGGTTAAATAAGCTAATTAAGGAAGAAAATATTATCAAGTATTAAGTCTTAATTTCTAGCATTTATTTAGTAATTATGTACCAATAAAATAAGGGTAAAATGATAATTTTACTTTGGCAAAGATGAGACCAATTTATGAAGTATTGGACGCTGCCCATCAGACTAAGGGGGGAATTTCATATTTAAAATTTTACTTGTGAGATATAAATAAACTAGAATATCGATACTCTATGTAAAAAATTTACCAAATACTAATATTTTATATATATAGAGATTTATTAAATCATTTTCACCAATAAAATTTTTAATAAATTATTTTCATCAATAAAATTTTTAATCGGATAGTTCTCCCCAATCTTAAAAATAAGTTCCGCATGTGAAGGATTTTGAAGACTTCCTGAAATTTTTTAATTAATAAAAAAAATAACGTTTTTTTTTTACATGGAGTAAAGAAGAGTCTATGACCCCACTCGTTTATTTTATTTTTTTGGTTCAAATTCTGCTCACAACGTGAATGCTCAACACACAATCAATATATTATATCGCCAAGTTTTTCATTCAAGCTAAGAACATACTCTACTTTGATGAGGTTTAACATATTGCATTTGCTTTGAACATGTATCACACTTAAAGAAAATATGTCCGAATTATTACTCAAGCTAAAGTTAATGCATGTAAAAAATTTTTTAAGTGACAAAGATATTTTCCTACCAAAGGCCATATGTTCAAGTTATTGCCAAATAATAAACATAAACACATCTCCCAACAATCATGACCATCCCTCTTTTCCATTGTATTTATAAGATTAATTATCTCTAGCATATCTCTTTTACATATTTGTTGTCTTTAATCAACTTTTTTTAAAAAAGGTGCTCATTAGTAGTTACATTTAGAATTAAACTTGTAGGCGGACAATTATAGAAAATTCCTCATTTTGAAGAGTCTTTACAAAAATATTGTCTCTTTAATCAAATATATATATAATTCAGTGTATTTGAAAATAAGCGAAGCATCTTTAAGCCTAAATAAAACCAAAAGGAAATATTATTGACTTAGAGTCAAAAAAGTTTTTGTGCGGAACAATTTTCACTGTATTTTCGTGAAAACACCGCACTAAAATGTTGACCTAACTAAACATTTTTCAGGGGAAATCTCAACTTCATAATAAACCATTGCTTCACTCTCCTTGTTCTTCTCGTTCCCAAACTCATCTTTCCTACCTAAATATGATCCTGGAATGTTCCCAAGCAATGCCCTTTGATTCACACATAGGGAGACTGAATCTCATATTTTGGAAGAAAGAGTTTGCCACAGAATAAATTGGTCATGAACATTTTTTTTGCAAAATTTTTCAATTTTTTGCAGTTAATTCCGTTGAAAATTTAATGTCTTTTACAGTGAGAGAGAGAGAGGGGATGGAGTCAAGAGGGAAGAGCCACAGTGGATGGGAGTGCTAGCTGGATGCATTGACGGAGTGAGGATAAACAAACCAAGTGACCAGGCTGTCCGTGTTGGCAAAGAAGAAGAGAGAAAATGCAAAGTGAGAGAAGACAAAAAAAAAATATTGAAATACCATATTCCTACTCTCTCATCAATTTGTCACTTTATATATTACATAGCCTTTTTGAAATTTTACAATTCATATGGTACTTTTAGAGATTTTCTTTTCCTTTTACTGGGTCCATGAGAACAAGTAATGGCATATTTTTATAAATCCACTTGTAAAATCTATAAGTAATTATTAATTGCTTGTGACATTGAGCATTGAGGCCGCCGGGCGCATAGAGCAGAAAAGATGCGCTGGCACCCACCATACCTTGCTTCGGGCCGATCTCTTGTATCGAAGCAAACAAACATATATTTATATATAATACATATTTGTTGATTGAGTTCGTTCCAGAGAGAAATAAGAGGGAGAGTTTATAATAATTTTTAAATATGTAAAGAAAGAAATAATTTTTAACATCTTGTTTGTAAATAGTTTCTAGAAACACTTTCACGTAAATCGAGACAAAACTCTTCTCACATTCTTGCCTCAGATTGTGTAAAATCATTTTTCACAAGCTATTCCCAAAAAAACTGTAAATAAGGTATAGGTTTCATATTTAAGAATCACATTAACATGTTTGTATGTGTTAATTATCACTTGGGTCAAAGTTAATGCATATAAAGTGTTTTAGATAGTGCAAGTATCCCCCATCAGGGGCAATCTGTTTGAGGCATTGTTAAATACTGAATGTGATTATCTCCTTCAATAAAGATTTGAAATTTTGGTTTACTACATTGTAAACGATTAGTTGCTTTCTAATAGACCAAATTATAACAGTTCACAAACAGGGGAAAAAAAGGTTTCAAGAAATTTCTTCCTAATATAAATAAAAACAAAAGGAAAAGAAATATATTAGTTGGCTTGTGGGAAATTTCTAATTGTTTAAACAATGAAACTCAAAAAAAGGTGCAGGTGACTTGAAATCAAAAAGATCGTCCAACAGTAGATTTCATTATGTCGTAGAAATTTCGACATTCTTTGAACGAGAGATTTCCACAAGGTCAAAACTCATACCCTCATTTTGTGCTGTGCCGATCGAATTCCCAAGATAAATGAACTCACTCACTAAATCAACTTCAAGTCTTCAACCTCAGATTTGATCAACTCACTGCCACAAAGGTATTATTAAAATCTCCCTCATTTTTTAACTTCTTAAATGCTTTTTTTTTTTGTTCTTTTTCAGAAATAATCAACAAGCTATAATTTTTTTCCCACGTTTTCATGCTCCAGAAATGTCTGCTTTGGCTTCTGCTTCTTCTTCCCTCGTCCCATGTGAAAAATATGATGTTTTCATCAGCTTTAGAGGTCCAAACGTCAGAACTGGTTCTCTCAGCCATTTGGAAAAGGGGTTGCGTCAAAATACCATAGATGTCTATGTGGATGACAGACTCGAGAGTGGGGAAGAAATATCATCATCACTTGTGAAAGCGATAGAAGGATCCAAGATTGCGTTGGTGATATTCTCCAAAGATTATGCTTCTTCAAAGTGGTGCTTAGAAGAGCTTGTCAAAATCATTGAACACGAGGAAGCTAATCAACAGATTGTGATACCAGTCTTCTATAATGTAAATCCATTAGATGTCAGGAATCAATAAAGTACTTATGCAGATGCCTTTATTCATCTTGAACAGAAGTTCAAGGATAATATGGATAAATTGCAAATTTGGAGATCCTGTGAATTTAGGCTAAAGTATGTTACAATTTTAATTTGATCCTTTAAATTTAAAAAATTTATTTTTAATCATTTATTTATAACACAATTAGTTTTATTTAATGGAAAATGTTAACTGAGATAATTTAAAAGATGATTATGCAATTAAATGCTATCAAAAGTGCTTAAAATTTAACCAAATTTTATTTAGATTAAACCAAAATTTAATTTAAATTTTGATGGATAAATGTATATGGTGGATTTATTATTTTTTATTGAGCAGCTTGTAATTTTTTTTTTTATATATCTTAGAAATGGATCCAAATTTATTAATGCAATAGTTGAAGATGTCTTGAAAAAGTTGGAAGATAATAGCCCAATTGTGTCAAACTCTCATCTCATTGTACTTCATCAAAATTTCACCAGTGTTGAATCATTAATGAAAATTAAGCCAGAGGAAGTTCAAACCCTTGGGATTTGGGGCATGGGAGGGATAGGCAAAAAAACCTGTGCTCGTGCTATATTAGACAAATTCTTGTCTAAATTTAAAAGTCATTGCTTCTTAGAAAATGTGAGAGAGAAATCAACAAAGACTTATGGTTTGAATTCTCTACGTCAAGAGCTTGTTTCTAAGCTATTAAAACAGAAAGATGACGTAGATATGAATGAGGCAATGAGAAGGTTGAAATTGAAAAAGGTCTTAATTGTGGTTGATGATGTGGACAATCCAAAGCAACTAAGAGATTTGATGGGACAACACCTTCTTCGCATGGGACAGGTTAGTAGGATCCTCGTAACTATAGAGACAAACATGTTCTTAAGAGTGGAGGGATTGATGACAAATACATACATGAAGTCAACACATTAAATTTTGAAAAATCACTTAAACTTTTTAGTGTACATGCCTTCAAGTAGAGTCAACCCCGAAATGGAATATCAAGAGCTATCAGAAAGGACAAAGGCCATTGCTGGAGGCATTCCTTTAGCCTTAGAATTTTTGGGTTCCCATTTTCTTTCTAGAGAAATAGAATATTGGGAAAGTGAGCTTTGCAAACTCAAGAAGTGCCCCCATATGCAAATTCAAAATATACTGAGGATAAGTTATGATGGATTACATGCTATGGATAAGGAAATATTTTTAGACATTGCATTTTTTTTCCTTGGACAACAAAAAGATGGAATTACTTGTGACCTAGAGGCTTGTGGTTTCGAAGTAGTTAGTGGAATACAAAATCTTATAGATAAAGCTCTCACAAAGTCAAGTTAGTATGGTCGTATTGTAACGCATGATTTGATATGAGAAATGGCTAAGAAAATTGTTCACGAGAGTCCTGAAACATGTAGCCAATTAAATGATGCAGATGAACTATGTGATATATTGAAAAGTGACAAGGTAAGGAAAATATACATCAACTTATTTCTTTAATTTTTATGTTGTGCCTATTTTTTTAAAAAAATAATATTTCTTTTATTTTATATCTTTAGGGAACTGATAAAGTTGAAGGCATTATATTGGATTGAGGAGAAACAAAATGTCTTCGATTGGGAGTTGACATCTTCAAAAAGATGAAAAATTTAATAATCATCAAATTGTTGGATCCTATAGAGCTTCCTGGTCTTGACTCCTTTCCTAATAAATTAAGGTATCTTCATGTGTATGAATATCTGTTAGAGTATCTGCCATCAGGCTCTTGGTTTGAGAACATCGTTGAACTTCATATGGAAAACAACAAAGTTAAAAAGCTTTGGGATGGAAAACAGGTACTTATATGCTAATGTATATTTTACATGTCTTCATTCTAATCAAATTTATCAGGGCCTTTTTTGTTTGGGTAACTTTTTTCTTTTTTATTGTGGTCACCATATGACCTTGCAAATCTAAAGAAATTAAATTTGCCTCATTCTGAGCAATTGATGGAGCTGCCTCATTTCTCTATGACACGCAGGCTTGAAATTGTAGATCTCTTTGGTTGTGAAAACTTAATGAGTGTTCACCCATCTATTTTATCTATTCACACTATTGTTGAGATGAATGTATCTAATTGCCAAAAATTAGGGAGTCTTGCGAGTGAGACTCATTTAGAATGTCTCTCAAAACTTGATTTGGAGGGTTGTGCTAGCCTCAAGAGGTTATATTTGTCATCAAAGAAATTGACATGTATAGATCTTTCTAACTATATGGTTGAAATATTGCATTTAAGCAAGTAATTGACACAAAGGAGTTGCACTCCCTTTTTTATGCTTGGCATAATTTAACATATCTATGTTTGGACAGGTGGAGTTACTTTAGGGAAATCCCTGACAATATTAATGGCTTAACAAGGTTAGAAGAGTTGTCATTGAATGACTCTAGTGTGGAGACATTGGCAGTCTTCAACGATCTCTCAAGCTTGGAACACATTTATCTGAGAAGATGCAAAATGCTCAAGTCAATACTTAGACTTCCTCCCTTTCTTGAAAAATTAAATGCCAAAGAATGTAATTCATTGGAGGCTATATGCTCTTTCCCTCTACTTCACAATCAGTGTGGTTTTAATTTCTTTAATTGTGTAAAGTTGGATGAGTTCTCACTTTGCTTTATAGAGAAGCTAACAAATTCCTCAATGACTTCACCCTATCATGATAAGTATTTTGATCATTTCTATGATGGTGGTCTTTATGGTATAGTATGCTACCCAGGAAGCAGAGTTCCAGAGTGGATGATATATAAACAAATGACAGAGGCATCCAAAGCCATTAAATTTACTTACGATCCTAAAAGATCACACGGCATAATGCTTTGCTGTGTTGCACCTGGTCATCTCATCTTAAATGGATTAATTGATGTTTGTTATTGTATCTCCTATGATGATAACAACAAATTCTTCCATATATATAATTATTATGCTAGGTGTGAATATCATAAATCGAATTTGGATCATTTTTTTTGGGTCATGGAATGTGGCTTATCCGATACTAGGTCAAGTAATGATACAAAAATTTCATGTGAATTCTCTCTGTGATGTCAGAATGAATCTTCTAAGCTAGAACTTGTCCCTGTAGAAGCATGTGGTGTGCACTTAATATATTACTCGGAGTCAGAGCTGGGTCAAGAAAGATGGGAGATTGTTGATATTTGTGTTGAAGATCGACTCCCTCCCATAGAATGACTCAACAATTATGGTGTTTCTCAGCCATCTCCCCTATGTTTGGCCAATACTAGATCCAACAGTTATTGGATCAACATAGGAGAGTGGGAGAGCATGCTCAGGTGGACAAAACATATTAGAGTTAGCCCAGGAATGGGAGTGCAAGGGACTCTTGACAATGGATATAGCTGGAGAAAGTATGGCCAAAAAGAAATTCTGGGAGCCAAGTTTCCTATGTATGTGTTGAGATAATGTTTTGATGATGACAAACATATTTTTACAGAGATTATGAATTAGTTTTTTTTCTTTCAAAATAAACTATTTTTCACAAAAATTATAAAAGTTACTCGATTATTAATGAAAGTATTAAGAATACTCGAAGTATTGTATGATAATACTTGAGTATTACTTAAGAAAAGATAGTTCAAAACTCAACACTTTCAATGGCATTCGAGTATTGGTGAAAGTACTGATAATACTCAAGTATTAAGTTTCAATACTCGAGTATCGTGGAGCAAAAATAATTTCAAAACCTAACACTTTCAAGAACACTTGAGTACTCATGAAAGTATTGGCAATACTCGAGTACTACACAACAATACTCGAGTATCGAGCTGCTAAAATCATTTTTGAACTTCAATACTTCATAAGAAACTCGAGTACTCATAAGAGTATGTATAATACTCGAGTATTATGTAATAATACTCGATTATCAAGCTCAAAACTTTCCTTCTAAACTCAATACTCCCAACATTACTTGAGAATCAATTAAAGTGCTTGTGCTAATATTACAACACTCGAGTATGACCTTGCAACACTCGAGTATTGAGAATATTTGAAGAAAATCTATGAAGCATAGCTTATCACAACTCGAGTGCTATATCAAGTACTCAAGTATTGAAAACACTTTTAAGCCTACACAAGTATCTTTAAAAGTGCAATCACCAAAATGATTTACAGACACTCGAGTACTCTCTTTAAAACTCAAGTAGTACCAGCACTTCTTAAGTTTCTCCCTTAATATTCGAGTATCAATAAAAGTATTTGTATTTTTTATTTCAACACTTCTTATTAAATTCAAGTATACTCAAGAGTATTGTAAAACACTCGAGTACCCTTATTAAAACTCAAGTATTTGTTAATTAAATGAGCATTATACTATGACTTATGGTCAATAACACTTGAGTATTATGGGATATACTCGAGCACTCACTTTTACTGACAGTATCTTAGTTTGTTAGAAATTCATCTTTATTCACAATATTTCCTCTTTTATGCTTCATTTATTTGAATCTATTCTGCACTCATAAATGCTCACTCTTCCTATTTATCAACAGGGAATGGGGCTTCTGATTGCTTCACCGGAATGCATTCAACAGACATTAAATCAGGCCACGGCAATACCATGTGTTAGAAGCATTTAATGCACAACTTTGAAAAGTGAAACTGAGAGTAACGGAATCAAAGCTCTTTCTAACGGACATATATTACTGGTCAACTATAAATAGAAGAGCATTCAAGACGGGAAGATAGAGAATACCTACATGAGAAATTGCATTAAGTGCTTGTTCATCTTCTTTCTCTGTTTTACTCTCTTTGACATTAATACTTCAGTGATTAGCATTCAATTCTTTTGAGAGAATATTTTTTTAAAAAAAGTTGTGACTTAAGAGAGTAACTCAAGAATTGAAAGTCTTAAGTGGGTTAGTTAAATTACGGAGAAAAAGGGAGAGTGTTCCTTTGTTTTACTGAATTTGAGAGGGGGAGAATTCCTTCTTAAGATTGTAAAGAGGCGTTATATTGTTGTTAGTGGATTTGCAAAGCTCAAAGGGATCTGAGGACTGGATGTAAGTCAGCAGGACCAAACCAGTATAAATCTCTGTGTTTATCTCTCTCTTTTTTTATACTATCTGTGTCTATCTCTCTCAACTCCTTTATTTTATTTTTTTGAAGTTGCTTTGAATTTTTTTATTATACCAATTCACCCTTCTCTTGGTCAAGTCCTATTCTACCGTTTGGTATCAGAGCTGGTCTCTTGTGTGAAGGACTTAACAATCTCAAGGGTGATCAATGGCAGGATTTGGCAAAACATTATCAGTGATGGAGCATCCATCACCAGACCTCCAGTATTTAATAGTAAACGTTTTTCTTTCTGGAAATTAAAGTTTCAAAATTTTATTTTGGCTATTGATCTAGATTTTGAACTTCTTCATATGGATTTAATGTGTCTAGCTAGAGTAAAAAGTCTTGGTGTAAACCTTTATACTCTTGTCATAGTTGATGATTTTTCTAGATTCATTTGGACTATGTTTCTGACCTCCAAAAGTGAAACTTTTGAGTTGTTTGCTGTTTTTGCCAAAAAGGTCCAAAATGAGAAAGGTATGCCTATTGTTTCAATCAAGACTGATCATGGAGAAGAATTTGAAAATGGAGACTTCACAACTTACTGTGAAAATGAAGGGATCAACCACAATTTCTCAGTTCTAAGGACTCCACAACAAAATGGAGTTATGGAAAGGAAGAACAGAGTTCTCATAGACATGGCATGGGCAATGATAACTAAAAAACAAATGCCTCAAGTATTTTGGACTGATGCAATCAATAGGGCATGCTACATTTCCAACAGAGCCTACATCAGATCATCTCTCTGAAAGACTCCCTACGAACTGTACAAAGGGAGGAAGCCAAAGCTATCTCATCTTCACATCTTCTGGAGCGAGTGTTTTATTCACAAACATGGGAAAGAAAACATTGATAAATTCGATCCTAGATCTGATAAAGGTTTATTTCTTGGTTACTCAAATAGAAGTAAGGCATATACAATTTTTAACAAACGTACATGTGTAGTTGAAGAATCAATACATGTCGTATTTGTTGAAATTGAACCTCAAACAAAACCTTTGGTTAATGATGATGAAATTGTTGTTTCAAATGCTTTTGAAAATACTCGTTCATCAGATAATGATCCAGAGGAGGATCCATCAGATGAATCTCTTCAAACCTCTCAACCAAGATCGTGGAAATACATCCGAAATCACCCTTTGAATCAAATGATTAGAGAAGTGAATGAAGATGTACAAACACGAAGGAAATTTTTGAATGAAGCTCAATTCTCAGCTTTCATATCTGAGATAGAGCCTAAGAATGTCGAAGAAGCTTTGTCTGACAATGATTGGATTGTTGCAATGGAAGAGGAATTGAATCAATTTGAGAGAAATCAAGTATAGGACTTGGTACCCCGTCCTAATGATCATCTAGTCATTGGAACAAAATGGATTTTCAAGAACAAACTTGATGAATCCATAGTAATTGTCAAAAACAAAGCTAAGTTAGTGGCCAAAGGTTATAATCAAAAAGAAAGAATTAATTATGAGGAAACGTCTGCTCCAGTGGCTAGACGGGAAGCAATACTGTACTTCTTGCTTTTGCTTGTCTTAAATATTTCAAACTTTTTCAAATGGATGTGAAGAGTGCCTTTCTGAACAGATATATTATGGAAGCAGTATACATTAAACAACCACATGATTTCGAAGACATTTCAAAACCAAATCATGTTTATAAATTAAAGAAAGCTCTTTATGGTTTAAAACAAGCACCTAGAGCTTGGTATGAGAGATTGAGCAATTTCTTAATCAACAAAGGTTTTGTTAGAGGAAAAGTAGATACTACTTTGTTTGTTAAGCATTCTAAGTTTGACATGCTTATTGTTCAAATTTACGTTGATGATATTGTTTTTGGAGCCACTAATGCTTATCTCTGTCAAGATTTTGCCAAGACAATGCAGGGAGGGTGTGAGATATCCATGATCGGGAAATTAAACTTCTTTCTTGGACTTCAGATCAAACAAAGAACGAACGGAATCTTTATGTCAAATCAAGTATTTAAAGGAGCTGTTGAAGAAATTTGGCATGGATCAATGCAAAAGTGCAGACACTCCTATGAGCTCTACAACCCTACTTGATGCAGACATAAATGGAAAGAACTATGACATCAAAAGATACAGAGGAATGATAGGGTCATTGCTCTACCTCACAGCTAGCAGGCCAGATATTCAATTTAGTATTGGAATGTGTGCTAGATATCATGCTGCACCAAAGGAGTCTCATGCAGAGAACGTGAAACAAATTTTTAGATACCTTGCTGGCACCATTGAGTTAGGAATATGGTATCCAAAAGGTAACGATGAATATTTGATTTCATATTCTAACTCTGATCATGTTGGATACAAAATAGATAGAAAAAGTACGAGTGGTCAATGTCAATTTCTTGGAGGATCACTAGTATCATGGTTCAACAAAAAGCAATCCACTGTATCATTATCTTCAATTGAAGCTGAATATATTGTTGTGCTAGCTATTGTGCTCAAGTGCTTTGGATGAAGCAACAACTTTTGGATTTGGGAATGAAATTTACAAAAATTCCCATCTTCTGTGACAATACAAGCACTATTAATCTTGCCAAGAATCCCGTGCATCACTCTCGAACAAAACATATAGACATCCATCATCATTTCATTAGGGATCATGTTCAAATGAAAAATGTCAAAGTTGTGTCCATTGCAACTCATCTACAAGTGGCTGATATCTTCACAAAACCACTTGCTAGAGAATAGTTCATGAACATACGAATAGAATTAGGAATGGTAAATCCCAATGAATTATAAGTAAAATTTATTTTAACAAATTATGTTTTGATGATTTATTTTTAACTTCGGCATTAGAGTGTTTTATTAAGTTTTTGCAGGGCTCTATTTTCCTACTTAGAGACAAAGAAGCAATCACTTTAAACAACACTCAAGTTCTAGTTGAAGTATTACTAAAAAAAAGATCATCACTTCTAGAGAAAACTCGATTAGAAGGACAATACTCAAGTATTCAGAAGAGAAAACTTGAGTACTAACAAGAGTGAAGAGAAAAGTTGAAGAAAGTGGCACGATACTCGAGCACCAAAATCAACACTCGAGTGTTGATGGACATCACTGAATCCAATACTCGATGATAAGAAGTGTCTACAATACTTGAGTATTATACACAACAATTGAGTATTGCAGAAGACTTATGCAGCACAAAGCTTCAACAATACTCGAGCATATCATGTGACACTCAAGTACCAGAGAGCACTGGAGTCACTACTTGCAACAAAACTCGAGTGCACAATAGAGTACAAGTAAATACTCAAGTCCAGAAGACAATACTTGATTAGTGGTAAGGATGGTCTATTTTAATATCATAATACTAGAGTACTGAAATAAGAACTCGAGTACTAACCTATCTATTTAACTTCTTAGGCCTCGATACTTGAGTGCTGAATACAACACTCAAGTATTATACATCAATACTTGAGTACTATTGACAGAACTCGAGTATAATGGTTATTTTTCTCATTTTACATAACTCGATACTCGAATATTGGACTCAATACTCGAGTACTAAGCATTTCTGATGCTAAATAGCCCTCTGAAACTCAAGAACTCATTTTTCTTCCATTGGAAAAACTAGAGTAAACCCTACCTCTGTTTTCAAATTTCCATTTCCACCCTTTAAATTTCACAAAAACCATCTGAAACCTCCCCATAACTGCTCCCAATCATAACCCCTCAATCAAATCCTTTCATTTCCTTCATTTCATACTTCAATCTCTCAAAAACTTTCCTTCATTGCCGACGGCCCTCTCTCACAAAAATTCTTCAATTCCTCATTTTCCTTGTGTTCAATTCCCATGGCATGCACTAAAATCACTCCTAAAGATCCCCCAAAGTCTCGAAAGCCAACTTCCAGTGTTCCTTTTCATTCTCAATCTTCTCCACCTCCTCTACCAAAGAAAGTCCGTATAACAGAGCCTTCGGAGGAAGAGACTGAGACACCATTAACAAGGAAATCAAAAACAGAGAAGCCCAAATCCATTCTCAATTCAAAGGATAAAGGCAAAGCACTTATGATATCTTCATCTCAACCTGAGACTTCTCGGGCTGGGCACTTTGACTCTAAAACTCAGAGTCTCACCAAGCAAGAGAGTTCATGTTCCCAGGAGAAAGATGAAGGCATAAAGGACCTCCACTACTGAGACTCCCCAAGCATCTGAACAGACAGCCATTGAAGCACCGAATCGTTCAACGTGAAAAACGTATACATCAACCCCAACATTCTTGGTAACTATAAGAATATATATAAATCCAAAGACTTATACCCTGCAATGTATGTGGATTTGGAATATGTGAAGAACACCCTCAGAAAGATTATCTGGGTTATTATGAAAACCTGCTGAAAATCAAGACTACTTTTTCTCCTGACATGGTTAGGATTTTCTACAATAATATGGTATCTAATTTTGCCACTGATGATGTTGGAAACATTATATTATATTCATTGAGCATTAAGATTAGAGGGGATGATATTAGCATAACTGCTGATTTGCTAAATTCATATCTAGGCGCATATGATTATGACTCTGAATTGAAGAATTTTACATCTGAGGAGATACATGAATTGCTTAGGCTAGGAGAACCTTATTCTAGATTGAATTTTGAACCTTCAGCTATGCCCCCTGTTCATAGGATTATTCAGTACATCTATTCTAGATGCTTAGTAAATAAAAGCAAGAATTTCACTGGCCACCTCAGATTATCATATGTTGGCAAATAAAAGCAAGAATTTCACTGGCCACCTCAGATTATCATATGTTGGCTTCCATTATGACTAAGTAGAAGAGGAATATAGGACAATTGGTCTTCAATAAGATTTGGAGGTTTAGGTTCTCCAAGTTAAAGAGGATGACAGTCCCCTATCTCTGCTTGGTTTCTAGGATTCTTGAGCAACACAAGATTTGTACATTATGAAGAATCAGAAGCCTTTCAAGCCTCTCCAATTCTCATAGACTCATTTGCATAGAATGAAAATTGAGGTGAGGATCATCCCAGGACAAGGACCTACAGAGAGCAAGAAGAGGAAAAGGACACCCTCTGGTCCATCACAGGCACCTCAGGATGGGGCACAGTCGTCAACCCCTCTCTGAAGATTTCTTTGGACTCTTTGCAACAATCAGTAGAGTCCAAACTATCTGCTCTGGAAGGGTGAATGACCTCTATTGAAGACTTCATATGAAGAAGCAAAACCCCTCCTCCTCCTACCTCATTTGAGCTTTCTCCCTTTGTTGCTGCTACTGCCCCTGTTCTCCTTCTCAAGTTTCCAGCTACAGAACCAAAGCTTCCCTCCATTGAGTCTTCTGAGCCTTTGTAGTTCTTGAGCCTCTTGATCCATTGAGCCTTATGAACCTTCAAGCTAGGCTGAGAGTTCTAATCGACAATCCAGTAAATCTCATTTCATTTGCCTTCCCTTGCAACTCAAATTTATATCTGTAATGAGACAAAAGACCTCTCATTAGTTCATTTCCTTTGACATACTTTGAAAGGTATGATCTCTCACTTCTTTCTAGAATACGACATGACTTATGCATTGATTCTTAAATTTTACTCATTCAATAGCAAATTTTAAGGAAAAAAGCGTTTAGTACATAATATATAATTCTAATGTAATGTTGGATATTTTGTTTGGAACTAATTGGGAAATTTGTTTAATTTATGTTATAGCAGTGAATTCATCGTTTTGATTGGTTTGCAACGTAGCTTAGATTTTGTTAGTTATTATTGCACTGCACACTACTTATGTTGTTTTTCATTTATTATATTCTTAAATACGTTACCCAAATCCAAATGTCTAAAAAATACAAAAGACAAGCAAAAGGATATGTGTGTGTGGCTAAAAATTGAAGATGTAATGAATTAATTGATGTTTCAATTTGATGTGATCAATGAAAAATTTTGCTATCTCAAAAAAAAAAAAACACCAGATTCTTTCATGCAAAACAAAATTGTTACTTTTTAAAAAATATATATATTTTTTAATATTCTCTAATCTCTTGCTCTCCCTTTTTTTCTTTTCTAAGAGTTAGATGCTTAGCTTTTTTTTTTCCTTTATTGTAAGTGTTGGCATTAATTAGGAAATTTCTTCACAAAGAATATGAGTGCAATCACTCACATTGTGGTAAATATTGTTTGCATACGCAAATTATGACATGTATAGTTTGTACTAATCCTTTTTCTGTTCATGAATTTTCACTCAAAAAGAGTAAATGATTTCAACCATTTTGTTGATGTTAATGTCTTTAAGTTATGTTGGAATGGAGAAATTAAAATAAAGCAACTGAAAAAGTAAAATATTCATTCATAGATTAATTCAATTCCTAAATAATTTACCATATTGCCTTTTGTCACACCTCACTTATCACCTCCACTAAACAAAAGCACCACACATACTCACCTACAAAGTTTTCTAACATCTTGTCCTGCAGGTATACGGACTACACCTATTGCAGCCAAGCTCTGTAAAACCTGCGTCCATGTAAAATAGTAAACATTTCTATTTCGCTAGTAATAAAATTCAAAATATGCATAACTAAGCTAAATGGACTAGTTCTTGCTCTGTCTAGGAGAAGCTCTACTATACATGATAGTATTAGAGGATCAAGAATCTCTGGTTCTAGCTTCTCCATCACAGCTTCTATGGAACCAACCGAGGATGCTAAGTCACTAGAGTTAGATTCGGACGACATGCCCTAGCTCCTCCTCAGGGTCATCCTCTTTTAGCTTCTAGACCTGCCTCCAGGCCAACTTCTTCTATATCTACAACTAAGTCATTTCCTACTTCAACTTGGTTTATGAAAGGCTTTGACTGAAAAGAAAGTCTATCGACAGACTCACACGAAACTGGTTAACTTACCTCAATGCTCATCTTTATCTTCTCTAATCAAGATTCAAAACTATAACATTCATCACATGTATGCAACTATCAATCAACAAGCATTAAGCGTCATGACAAAATACATAACTGAGAGCACATTGGTTTGTATACTTGCCAAAACCGTGCTCTGATACAAACAATGTCACACCTCACTTATCACCTCTTAATATCTCATTAGAGACCATTATTCAACCACTTAACTATGTTCCATACATAGAATTGGCCAAAGCAACAAAATTTAAAAACTTACCAAGGTTAATATTCACTGGGTAAATTTTCAGATTTTTGGACCAACTTTGAAAATTCATAACTAATTCTAGAAAAATTGAAATTGAGTTGTTCAACTCTCTAAATAAATCTTATTGAATTTCCTACAGGGAAAAAATATTAATTTGTCCAATTTATTGACCAATTAATATAATTTAATTTGTAAAAGTCTACTGTTCATATGGTCTTTTTCAATTTTTCAAATTTTTCCCCGAATATTGAAAACCATAACTTTTTACCTCCACATCCAATTTTAGAAACCTTTGTCTCATTTTAAAGCTTGCAGTGTGTAGTATTTTTCTGGAAGATTTCAAACTATTTGGACCTCATTTTCCTTGTTTTACCTTCACGTCAACTTTAGCCTTAGTTAGGGGCTTTAGACCCTTTTAAAGTTAGTTGCATGCTCACTCTTCTCTCTTTAATGCATATATTACTTTCACATGATAATCTAACATTCTTGGCATATTTACACAGCACATTCATCATGCTTCATGGTGCATGAGTTTAACATACAATTTTTCCAAAATCCATGAAAACGACATGAAACTACATCCAACTTGATTAAACATTCACTTGCATTTGAAAATCACCCACCTTTACTCTTGTGGTTCCTTGGCTTTTTTCTCTTTGAACTTTGTCCTAGAAGGTGTTATTGTGGGAGGTTGAGATTTCATAGAAATCTCCGTAGCAAAATTACTATCAATAACATTAATATGCATAATTGTCACACATATCAATCAAGCCATGCATGCATGTGAAATACTATCACTTAAAATGGAATTTGCACATAGTATGTAATGTCACAAATATCAATACATAACACATTTTCTACCATATAAACATGGCAAAATTCATCAATAACAACTATAAACAATATTAATGTAAAAGATAGTAATCTTGCTGCATTAATTCCTTAACTTGACACTTAGCTTCTCAAGTGATCTCTCAACTTGCTTCTTGCACTTTGAGCCCTTTCTTGTGCAAGTAACACTCCTACACATAATATGATGCATTGGCCATCAACATTAAGCCATTTCCAATGCATTATAACAACTAAAAGTCCATACAACTCAATCTTAGCAATTTCAATCCTTAAACTTCCAAATTTACCAATTTTGATTCTAATGCTTCCAAATTTGTTTTCTCACTTCTAACCTACACAATTTTGCCTTCTAAATCCATGGGAAGCATCAAAATTATCAAAAACTCACTCCTTGCCCCAAGAACAGTAGGAATCCGAAAATGCACAGAAAATTTCAGCAAGTGTGGTTTTCACTTTCTATCATCACATACATGCATAAAATCATTCCTAGATCATTTTCCAATCATTTAACAACATGAAAACTTCCTTCCCCATGCATGATCAGTTTCGTCTAGCAACCAAGCTAAGGGTTTGACGCCAAAATTTCAATAAGAGTTCAAATCAATTCAAACCAAGTGTCAATATGTTGCAAATTGCATAAGAAGTTGATTGGTAACATTTGATTGATCTAATTAACTCTCTTCTTGATTTTATCTCCCTAAAACCTATACTTTCAACAGCCCAAATACTCCACTATATCAAAATCATACCATTCAAAAGGAAGAGAAGAGCTTGTAGATTAAATCCATGGAAGAAATTAAGCAATTACCTTGAATTTTACTTGAGTTCTCTTCTCCTTTGCTTCCCTTGGTGTCACGCCTTGCTCTTCTATTTTTCTTCTATGGAGATCATGCTTGGGATGCCGAAATGAGGGCTGGAGGAGTTAAAAAAAATCTGACCATAAGTAAAAATAATTGTGGGGTCCACTTACACTCCCAAGATAACTTTACATTGATGTAATCTACCACTTTGAATTAAATATCTTTCTTACTTTTCTCCTTTGAATACAAAGACACCAAGTGGCACTCCTCATGTCCCCACAATCTCCTTTATAAAAGTAAAGTAGCTTTATGGTTGCTTTACCCAAAAATTTTCTTTCAAAAATGCTTTTCGGGGATTTTCTGATCACTTGACCAATTTTGTATTCTTAAAAATTCCTATAATTTATCTACTCTTTTATTCATTTTTCCTTCCTCAATTCCCATTCCGGATGTGTCCTTAATTAATTTTGGAAGAAAAACCTATTTTGGGGTTTTTCCAGGCTTTTTTCTTCCGTTCTAGTAAACCATTTCTGACTTTCTCTTGAAATCAATTTTATAAAATACTAGATTTTCTAAAATATTTGAGGCCTCCGGGTATCTTAAATAATTATATTTGACTAATTATTTTATTAAATAGCCAAATATTAAACAATCTTTAAAATTCCCACAAAGGTTATTTTTGTCATTCTGACTTAAACTGAGCCTCTATTACTGATCAGTGAATTTTTCTCTGTCTTTTGGTGCAATAAATTTTTTTTTTGATATTTTGGTCAAACTTTGATCAGAATGCCCTTAAATTTCATAAATGGCAATTTGGTCCCAACTTTCAAATTTACACTTTGGTTCTCGAATTCCAAAAATGTCATTTTGGTCCCTACTCTTCCAAAGTTCCTCTTTTACCTTTTGGGCCATTAATTACTCCATAATTACTCATTTAGTCTTTTTTCCTGATTGCAAAAAACAAAGATATCACACCTTTCAATCTATTGTCGAAGATAGAAGTAAAGTTTTACTATTAGGTGGGTAAGGATATATTGTTACAATTATGAAGGCTCAAGTTAACAAACACACATGACTAGTGTTGATCTACTTGGGAAGGAGGAAGGTCATATGTATTGAGCTCTTGCTTTTCTTCATCTTCTTAATTCTGTTTTCTTCTCTGCCAACCACTAATTTATTTAAATGAATATTTCCCAATCCTTTCTTCTGCAACTAAAGAATTGGGAAAAAATACTTTTGGATTTGTCACTTACCTAATATCTTGCTATTAGGTACCTGTCATTATGACTATAGTTAACTTATATCTTGGGCTTTTCTATTACTTGCACATATATACTGGCTCATTGAAAATTTGTGTATTTATTGTGCAACTACCTCTCTATCAACTTGCACTAACAAATAAGTCAAGCTATATATAAGTATATAACATTGAACTCCTTGGAAAATGGGTGTGCAGCCAATTTAGTCTTTAGAAGTTGTTTAACATGATATTTATGGGGTTTTAGGGGATGCAAATGGAAATTTACTTAGAAAGTTGAATTCAAGTTTCAAATATAGATGTTCCTGTACACTCTTAAAGGAACCTTGTGATGGTGGCCATGTTCTTAATTTGTTAAAATTTAAGTTGAGAGTATTTCAATTTTTTTTGTTTACAAGGATATATATGATTTCTGCAATGTAGTCGCTTCTAGCCCCAAGATTGTACAAAATACAGTGTAGATGGAAAGACATTTTTACCCTTATCACTCTCCTTTGTTGTGAAGTAATCATGAATTTTCATGTTAATGTTCTTGGATGGGAGTGAAGAGCCTTTTGCTGATAAGTGAGTTGTCTTTGACATGTTAATCTTATGCAGTACCAAATGTTTGAGAAGTGACTTTTTGTAAAAAGGATAATTTGTTTGGATAAATGTTTGAGAAGTGATTTTTAATGGAAAATAACTTCAAATGACAATTATTTTATATATTGTGACAAATTTAAGGGAAAAATAAAATGATAAAAAAATTAAATGGAATAAATGAAAAAATATATAAATTAAATAACATTGAAAAGTAAAATTATTCAACTAAATAATATTACATAACTAATTGGATCATAAAATATGTACAATTTATTTTCTAATTGTGTCACAAACATGCTGTGTTGAATATGATGTTACATTTGATGACGATGCAATGTCATCATTATTAATGTCTTCAACAACTACACTTTCACTTTTAGCTCTCATAAAGTCCATATCGGTATCAGAATTTCTCTTAATAAAATTATGTATAAAATCAATATTGTCATTTAAATATTTCAAGAATTCTTGTTTCCATCTGCAGCACAAGAACACTTCCTCTTAGCATATCTGAGACATGCTCGAACATCAAAATTGCAATTAGGAATTATCAAATTAAGCAATGAGATATCTATGCATCAGTCAAGCCTACCAGGGACATGAGTCATCCTTCACCTTCTCCAATAATCATACACATAGTTGAAATTGAAGACAAGTTTTTCACAGTTCAATCATTTCACTAGATGAAAGTGAACTTTGGACATTAAATTAAAATATCTATTTGATTCTTTCTTCAGTTCTATTTTATCTATTTTGACTTGAATATCTTCTTTTATAGCGTCAAGATCAATACAAGGATTCGTATATGCACCAACAAATATAAGTAAAGACATGGAAACAAGGACATGCTGCTTCCTCATGCCTCTAAATGTAACATACACGTTTCCAGTAACTGGAAGCAAGGGCTAAACAATAGGCCACCAATGAGTAAAGGGTCTGAAGAGTGAATAGAAGCATAAGAGATACAAAGGGTGCCATTTTGCAAGTAAAAGAAAACTAAGGGCAAAATGGTCATTTTGAGAAAAGTCAAGGGCATTTTGGTAATTTTGACCAAAATAACAGAAAATGACCTCAGACAATAGAAGGTAGAGGCAAAGTTATCGATCAATAATTAAGGCTCAGAAAAGGTTAAATGGACAAAAATACCCATTGCGGGAAATTTTTATAGTAATTAATATTTTGGCTATTTAATAAGTTTCTAGCCAAATATTATTATTTAAAATGTCCAGATGCCTCAGAAAAGTAATGTTAAAGTGGCTAAAAATATTTTTTGGAGTTCCTTAATTTATAAAATTATTTCCATCAGATAGTCAGAAATATTTTACTGGTACGGCAGTACGAAAACTGAAAATTGCCTGATTAGGGTTTTCGGAGGAAAATTAATTAAGGGCATTCCAAAATGAGTTTTGAGGAAAGAAAAATACCCTAATTAGCTCATAAATTATGGGAATTTTTAAGGGCCTGATATGGCCTTAGTGATCAGAAAATTCCCGAAAAGCATTTCCGATGGACGGAAATCAGATAAAGTAAGGGTATTTTTGGAAAGATGGAATTGTGTGAATATAAGAGTGCCATTTGTCATCTTCTTGTTAAAGATGGAAGAGTGAGAGTAGACAAATAGTACATATGGTAAATTATGTTAAGTTTAAGGGCATTTTTGGCTTATGTGGGACCCAAAGTTATTTTAATACATGGAATCAGAATTTTATAAGCGTTCTAAGTCCATTGTCCTTCCCATTTTCGTGCCAACACCAGCCAAAAGTGAGGGAGAGGCGGTGCAACTCAAAGACAAGAGAAGAAGATTTCAAGCTCAAATCAAATGTAAGTTGGTATTTTAGCTTGATTCATCTCTACAGAACTCTTCTATGACCTCTAATCCCTCATTTAATTGATTTATATTTCTTAAAGAGGGATTATCTTGGCTGTTGTGATGATGAGGGTTTATGAGAAAATTGGGAATTGGCAAGAATTACAAGTATTAAGTGCCACGAATCAACTCTAGACTTGATGTGCAACATGTTGATAACTAGCTTGAGTTGAGTTTATTTTAAGATTGTGGCACTAAACCCCTCCCTTGCTGCTGGACGAAATTAATGCTGTATGAGAATGAATGCTTTGATGTTTTATAATAGTTGGAAAATGATGTAGGAGTGGAATTGTTCATTTATGTGCAAAGAAATCCTGCAAAATTCCATTTCCTCCAACTTTCAATGAATTTCGTGCAGCTAAGGTTCAAGGGAAAAGAAGTATGATTTTGTGTATTTTAAGGCTTCCATTAAGTTTAAAATACAAAATTGTGTAGGGTAGAAACTTAAACACAATTTTGGAAGCATTGAAAACACAAGTAGTCAAGCTAGAGGTTAAGGTGAAAATTGAGAGTGCAAAGTGTTGTAATGCACTAAGTAATGTCAAGTATTGATGTTTAGCACACTATGACTTGTGTAGGAGTGTAAGTTTCCAAGAAGAAGTCACCAAGTTCAAGTGGAAGCCACTTCAAGCTCACATTGAAAAGTTAAAGCTTCAAGGTAACATAAACTCTAACTTTTACATTTACATTGCATTTGATTGTTGTATGTGTTGATTGCCATGTATGAGGTATGATTGTAGCCATACAACATGTAAATCCTTGCTTGTGAATATGCATGGTTGTAGCTATGCTATGTTGCCTTGGCCTTGTACAAATATGAGTATATGAGTAAGGTGTTGTTTATAGTGTCATGGCATGATATATTATATTTAAATAATCAAGCATGTTGCTGTGCTAGTTAGAGATATTTGCTACTAGGATATCTTTGAAATCTCATTCTTTTCAAACCATAGGCACAATCTCAAGAGATAAGGACAAGGAGGTGCTAGAGTAAGTGGATGGCTTCCCATGAAGACAATGAACTTGCACATGTTGTTTATGCCATTTTGATGTGTATTTATGTGGTTTTTATGCAAATTTTGGGATAAATGTTGATTAAACTTCTACACTAAGTCATTTATGTGCTTGATGATGTGAGTAAGTGTATGGTATGGTAAAATGCACAAAGGAAACAAAATGAGCATGCAAAATGGTGTAACAAGAGTCCAAGGCCCTTAATTGAGACAAAATAGGATAATTTGAGTAAATGGAATCCAATAATCCTGAAATTTTGTATGCAAATGGATCTTTTCACAACCTTTATATAGAGTCCTAGATTGCTTAATTTGGAGTTGTGTGTGAAATGTTATGCATTTTATAAGTTTCGTAGAAAATTTGACAGCAGAAGTTTGCCCCGGGGAAGTGCAATCTGGAGGGGTGCAAATCCCATTTAAGTCAGAAAAGTTCGCCGCGATGAAATCCAAAGTTCTCCGCAGTGAAACCCCTCAGTTTGGGGCAAATGAATACTTATTTTTCCAATCCTTTTTAACTTTGTTTGGGCATTACTTTGGTCCAAGGAGTATTTTTCACTTATAAGAGATTGAGAAAGCTTTAATTAGAGACATAAACCTCTTGGTTTAAATTTCTCTAGAATTAGTTGTAAATTCTCAAAGTTGGGCCAAAATTCCCAGTTTCCAAAAGAATAGTAATTCAAGTGGGTCATTTGAAATTCATCAAGATAACTAATTCTAGCTCACATAATTGACTCCAAGGGTCCCATCAAGGTCTCTAATAAATAATAAAGTTTAGTAAGAGAGGTATTACATTTGTTGGTATCAATTTTTCTCATCTGCTTAGTTATTTTCTTTATTTGAATGTCTTCCAAAATATGGCATGTATGCATATTCTCTCTTATCAGTTTCTCTCATCTGTTTCATTAATTTTCTCTCTCTTCTTGTTTTTACGAGAGTCCTTCATTTCTTTCTTTCTTTCTTTCAAAATATGGCATGTATACATATTCCATCTTTTTTATCAAAATAATTTGTAGAGATTTTTTTTTTTTTTCTAAAAAGCTCATTTGTAAGGATTTAAAAAGTAATTACTTTTTTTTTTACTAGGAGAGTGATTTAAAAATAATAACAATTTTTTTTAATGGGGGTGGTGGATTTTGTGAGGGGTGGTTTTAAAGATAATAATAATTTTTTTAATGGGGGGGTGGGGAACGTTGAGGGGAGGGTGTCCTCGAGCTCATTCATATGATGAACGAATTTGGGGGATATTTAAAACTCGTTCACTTTGAGGAAATTGTACTGAACTCGTTTGAACGAGTTCAGTACAATTTTAAACCAGTTCACCTAAAGAATGAGTCTAACTATATTATATGAGTAAATTTTTTTCTTAATATAACATTTAGATAATATATTTTACTGTGCATAGGTTTCTGGGTTAAAAAGTCAGAAAACAACCGTTACTTTTACTCTAGTGTAGGTTTTTTTTTCCCTTTTTTTACCAAATTTACTTTAGTGTAGGTTAGACCTAAGCATTGTACTCTTGTTCTTTGTTTCAGTATTTGACCAGCTGTCCTTTGTTACTTTAGTGTATGTGGGACCCACATATTGTGTACCATCGTCTTCTTTTTATCTCACTCCTCACAATCCATCGGCTCGATTCCGTTCACCGCCCAGGGCCGAAATAAACAGAAAAATTGTAATCCCAAAAAATAAATCTTGTTTGGCCAAAATAAATAAATAAATAAATCTTGACCCGCCATTGTCAAACTAGGGCAGCGTTGCAGTGCAAGAAAGGGGGGGGGAGGTGAAGCAAATGGCTTAAAACGGGTGGAGATCCATGGCAGAGGATTATGGAATAAGAAGACAAATGGGGAATCAATGGCCACCGAAAGAATGGAAAACTGTTCATGATTCGCACAGCCTTGCTGAAGATCCCAATGTCGGATGGACTTGTTTCAGCAACTTGAGAAGTTTTTTTAAAATAATAATTTAAAAATAGTATTGTGGGGTCCAAAGGGTAACGTGAAGTTTAGCTCTGTTAACGTTCTATAACATTTAAGTACATTTTTACAACCTTAAAAGCTTAATGGTGGAAGAGGCCCACTATAAAAATTATTGTTAAAACTTAAAATTGCATCGTCTCCCATGAGGAAAAAAGTTGTTAAAGGATGCCTTTTAGTCTGAAAATCTTAGAGCAGTTATTTCATGGGCTGAATAAGCTAATTATGGTAGAAAATCATTATAGAGTATTAAGGATTAATTTCTAGCATTTATCTAGTAATTATCTACCAATAAAGCAGGGGTAAAATGGTAATTTTGCAATCCTAATCCTAAAAACCCACTTTGGCCCAAGAGGAGCCCAATTTATTAGACCTAGGGTAGAGAAGAGAAGCATGAGATTGTTAAGTTTGGATCAAGAAAAAATAGAAGGGAACTGATAAATGGGTTTTATTTTAAGTTGTGGGTCTCACATGTATAAACAAACATTTTCACTCATAAAAATTTGGGTTGAGAGAGGGAAGCTTCAAGAAGACAAGAACAAGAGCGAGGGGCATGAAAAAACTACTCTAGACATGGGATAGAGCCTGGATGAGTGATTTATTGCCTTGTAATCTGACTGTTGTTATCGGACAATGTTTGATTCGAAATTTGGAGCTTGAAAATGAGAATCAGTTGGTACCAAAATTTTTTGAAATATGATAAAAATATGATTAAATGAAAAATTATATTTACAAAGTACATGAAAACCTCTAAGGGCTATTTGTTTAGAGTTGGGTAAAAAGGTCGAACCCATAATTAAGCCTGATTGAAAATGGAGAATGATTTTTTGAAGCCCGGCCCTCTTGTACGCAGTTTTGGACCTCAACCACATTCAATGACAAAATATTTTTTTCATCTTTTCAAATAAATTAACCTTATATAATAAAATTTAATTCGAGACATAAATATGATCAAATAATTAAATGTTTTATCTTTTTTTTCCATAAATAGAATAAGTAATTGTTAACAAAATCATTCATGAAACAGTGATTTTACTTTTTTATCATTCAATATATGTTTTTGCTTCTCTTTTGAATTGATAGCAGTTTAAATGATTTTCGAACATCCTCAAATACAATTAGATAATTGTTTTCTTTATTTATCTTACATCAATAAAAATGATTCTATCAAACTTATGAACTCAAAATTTTCAAAATTAATAAGTAAAAACATTGATAGGCTTTTTAACCCGTGGCCATATAGGGTTGGCCCTTTTGGGCCCGACTTCTTCTGGATGTTTTAAATCACAAATTCAACTCTCAAGTTAAACGAGCTTAAATAGATCAATCTGACTTCCTCATCCTGTTTTTCTAGCTTTACATTTGTTATAGTGAAAATCAAGGAAGGAAAAGGAAAATATGCGATTTTCCATCGCTAAAAAATGTTTATGACAAAGACCGTATTGATATTTAAGTTCTTTGTTGCTTTAGAAAATTTTCAATCACCTTGAGCCAAAAACAAAATTTCTTAGGGTTAAGATACTTTCTATATATAAAAAGTTGATGAAACTAGAGGCAAAATCTCATGTTTAAAATTTTATTTGTGAGAAGCAACTACACTAGAGTACCAATATTTTGTATACAAAATTTATCAAATATTGATACTATCAAATCAATTTCACCAATAAAATTTTTAACAGGAGCATCTCCCCAATATTTACAATTAAGTTTCGTATGTGATGGATTTCGAAGACTTTCTGAATTTTTTTTAATTAATAAAAATGAAAATAACGCTTTTCTTACTTGGAGTAAACAAGAGTCTATGGCCCTACCTTTTTTTTTTGGGTTGAAATTTCTGCTCACTTTGAACAAGAAAAAATAATGCTCACCGTGTCAATGTGAATGCCCAAAATGCAGTCAATATATCAATTATCGCCAAATTAACTTTGACTTTTCAAACAGATTTGATTTTACACACATCAACCACTTTTAAAATCATTTTTACATAAATCGAGACAAAACTTTTTCACATACTTATCTCGGATTTTGTATAAGTACTCTTCAAAAATTAATCACAAACAAATTATAAGCTTCAACTATTTCTTTAGGCCAGCTTCACCTAACCCACTTGGATGATGTTTAACATACTGCATGCATCGTACTAAAAAAAAAATGCGTGAATTATAACTTGAGCCAAAGTTAATGCATATAAATTTTTTTCTTAGGTGGTACAGGTATTCTCTTAGTAGAGACAATATATTTAAAACATTGTCAAACACTAAAAAATATGCACCCCTCTCAACAATTATTAATTCCTTCTCATTTTATTAATAAAATACAATGTGGTTAAACTTGTCTCTTTTGCATATTTATCATCTTTAATCATCCTTTTTTAAAAGGGTGAGCACTAAGAGTTACATTCAGATCAAAATTGTGAGTTCACAATTATAGAAAATCCCTTATTTTGAAGATTCTTTACAAAAATATGTGCTCTTTGATCGACTTTATATATATATATAATTCACTGTATTTGAAAATAATTGAAGAGTGCTGAACTAAATAAAACCAAAAGGAAATATTATTGACTTGGAGTAAAAAAAAAAAGTGTTTGTACGAAACAGCTTTCACTGCATTTTCGTTTTATGAGTTGTCAATATTTTTTAAACTGTAATCAAATTCATAATAATTGATTAAATTGCCCTAAATGTTTTGGCCAAAAAAAAAATTGCCCTAAATGTTTCACATGTCAAAAAGTGATGGTCGATAAAGATACAGAGCTTGTTAAAATCATTACACAAGTTGTTAATTATTTAAAAATGTAGCCAATTACATAAAATTTAATTCATTAGGTTAACTTTTCCCATGTATTAATTTCATATGTCAATAGCAGTAGTCAATATCGTTACAAAACCTGTTAAAATTACTACACAAGTTGTTAATTACTTTAAAAATGTCTAAATTTCACAAAACCTAACCCAATTGGTTAAAGGGAAAATTGGGGAAAAATCCCCCATTGTGGGATTAATTGGAGAATATGACCTGTTGAATTGCACATGTGGAAGCTCAGTTACACATGTGTGGAAGGTTCTACTTTACAATTAATTCCTCAATTAGAGATGTTTCCCCAATTCTCCCTTGGTTAAATTACCCCAACTCCCAACTATTTCACATGTCAAAAGTGGTCATCAATGACATTACGGAATATGCTAAAATTATACATGATTTATTAATCCCTTTAAAAATGTAGTTAATTTCACAAATCTGATCCAACTGGTTAAATTTGTGTTTCACCTGTCAAAAGTTGTAGTCAAATGTATTATACAACTTGTGAAACTCGTTATACAAGTTGTCAATTTCTTAAAAAATGTAACTAGTTTTATAAAACCTAATCTAAACGATTAAATTTTCATGTGTTTCACATGTGAAAATTAGTAGTCAATGAAATTGACGAACTTGTTAAAATCATTATATGAGTTATCAATATCTTTAAAAATGTAGTTGGTTTCATAAAATTTGATCCTACTGATTAAATCTTCCCAAGTCTTTCAAATATGAAAAGTGGCTATGAAACTTACAAACTCATTTACAGAAATTGTCAATCCCTTTAAAGTGAAATACCAAGACTTCAATCTTCAATTTTTGTCATTGCCAATCTTCTCTTTGATGAATACAGATAAACAAAATTTCTACAAACTGACTTAATCGTTTGCTACATCTTTCTATACTTCAATTTTGGCCTTGAATAGTTAAATAGTTATTGGCACAACACTATTTTATTTGATCTTACTGTTAGGATATGATAAAATCAAGAGGGGGGTGAATTGGTCTATTTAAAATTTTTACAATTCAAATCCACTAATCTCAAAAGATTACAACAACTCAGAAGAATGACTCTCTCTCTCTTCCTAACTCAATTTAACCCACTGACACTTTTGCTCATGTTTTTTCCCACTCAAGATTCTCCAACATTGAGTTACTCTCACAGAATAAATGATTGTACAAATATATTCTCCTTTCTGAGAATTAAATGATGAACACTGAAGATGAGAGAATGAAAAACAGATGAAGTAGATGAATAGCAATTAATTCGATATCAGTAGTCATGTATCTCTCTCCTCTGGAACTTGAATGCTTCGCCTTTTATAGTTGGGAAGAATTAAATATCCGTTAGAAACATTTAAGTTTCTGTTAGGCTCATTCTCGTTATTCACCTTCCCGCAATAAATGCTTCTGACAGTAGGTAGGGTGGTTTATGCGTTTTTGTCCATTGAATCCCCTTCTGGTGAAGCAATCAGAATTTCATTCTTTGTTAATCATTAAAGTAAATGAGTATTTATGATGGTAGATGAGATTCAAATAAATGTTGCATGAATAAGGAAAGATTTGATATTAATGAAAAGCTTCTGACAGTCTGCGTTACTGTCAGATAAAGCAAACTCGAGTTTTGCTTGCTGAGAACTCGAGTTATTGATGAAATATCAAAGGAGAATCCAGGCAACTTTTGTTCTAACTCGAGTTTCAATAAGAGTTTTGACAAAACTTGAGTTACAGAACTTAAAACTCGAGTTTTCACAGGTTTCCGTAAGCTAAATCATTTTATGCTCTTCGAGACTCGAGTTTCAAACTCCAAAACTTCAAGTTTTGAGTATTTTCAAATCATAACTTTCATTGCAACTCGAGTTTCCTTGAGAGTTTTGAGTTTAGAAAAATTTCCATCTCGAAACTCGAGTTCCATTTCATATAACTCGAGTTGTACTAAAACTTTTAACGAAACTTCAAATTTTGGAAAGAAGTTTTGTAGTTCAAGAATTTTTTAGAGCTCGAAACTCGAGTTCTGTTTTCTCAAACTCGAGTTGTATCAAAACTTTTGCTGAAACTTCAAGTTGTGAAAGAAGTTTTGATACTCTCTCTTCGAAACTCGAGTTTTGATACTCATAACTCGAGTTCCATCAAAACTTTTATTGAAACTTCAAGTTTTGGAAAGAAGTTTTGAGTTTCAACTACTTTTCAGAGGCCGAAACTCGAGTTTCACTAAAACTTTCACTAAAACTTGAGTTCTCTTTGAGAGTTCTAATTTTGTAAAACAGTTCCAACACTCGAAACTCGAGTTCTGTAACACACAACTTGAATTGTGACAAAACTTTTGTTCAAACTTGAGTTCTACTGAGAGTTTTGTTTTTCTAACACTTGTTTCAAAACATGAGACTCGAGTTTTGACTCTCAAAACTCGAGTTTTGACAGAACTTCAATTAAAACTTGAGTTCTCTTGAAAGTTTTGGGTTTTGAAAACATTTTTAAACACTGTAACTCGAGTTCTGAAGCTTATAACTCGAGTTCTCCCAATACTTTTATTAAAACTCGAAGATTACTTAAACTTTTTTGAAAACAATGAATTTCAATCATGAGTTTAAAAACATATTTGTCATTATCAAAACATTATCTCAACACTTACTAGGGAAAAAAAAAGAAAGAAATCACTTAAAACTGAAAGCCAAAAACCAAGCAATTGTCTTGGGTTCATCAGTTCAACTTCATTCATGTTCCTTCCGTCCATCTCCACCCACAATCACAACTTCATAATAAACCTTTTTGAATTATTGAAATACCATATTCCTTCTCTCTCATCAATTTGTCATTTTATATATTACATAACCTTTTTGAAATTTTATAATTCATATGGTACTTTTTGGATATTTTCTTTTCTTTTTACTGGATACATGAGAGCAAGTAATGTCATATTTTTATTATTTTATTGAAATTTCTATTTATCAATTTTCTATTTATTATAAATCCACTTGTAAAATAAATGTTTGGTTATGACTTCTGAATATAAGTCCATTTATAAATTATTAATTACTTTTTTCAATTTTACCCTTATTTAATTTTCCTTGAAAAGAGGTAAATATGAAAGAGAGTTTATAATAATTTGTAAATTAAAGAGAGAGAAAATTTTAATAAGGGTATACTTGTAAAATTATATCAATTCAAGTTATATTAATGACTTAACAATCATTTTTTAGTATGGGAAAATTAGTTAAAATAAACTTATAATAAAGACCAAAGTGATACTTCTTTTCCATTTTCTTTGTTGGTTTCGAAAATTTTTAATTACCTTAAACTAGAAGCAAAAATTTTACCGATATTTTCCATGTATAAAAAAAGTTGATGAAACTGAAAAAAATATCATATTTAAAATTTTATTGAAGAGAAGTATTTAAATTAGAATACCGTTACTATTTGTGTGTACAAAATTTGGGGAAACCATAATAAAAGTACCTATACTTTTCTCAAATTTTTAATTTAATAGCTATGTGTTTTTCCTTTTAATTAAACCTTTAATTTTGTTTTGTTAACACTATTAACTCTTATAAAGGGATTAATTGTGCTAGAAGATTAAAGTTATTTTACCAAAAAAAAATGAAGAAGATTAAAGTTATTGGGGTTAATTGTGTTAACAAATTAAAATTAAGATATTTAATTAAGAGAAAAACATACACAGGTACCAACATCAAAATTGAAAAAAAGTATAGGTATCTCTGGTATGATTTTCCCTAAAAATTTATCAAGTAATTTTTACCAATAAAATCCTTAGTAGGAACTTCCCCCAATTTTCATGAAATAGTTGTATTTGAAGGATTTTGAAGGCTTGATGAAATTTTTGAATTATTTGGGGAAATTAATGTTTTTGGTCCCTCAACTTTTAATCCAGTTGTAACTCAGTTCCTAAACTTTGACTTAGTGCAATACATTCCCTATAGTTTTAATTATTTTATAATTTAGTTTTTGACTATTTATTATATATGATTTATTTTCTAAAATATAAGGACTAAATTATAAAATGGGTAAAACTATATGGATTGAGTTGTAGGGAGTCAAAGTTTAAAGATTAAGTTGCAACAAAGTTAAAACTATATGAATCGAGTCACAATTGGAACAAAAATATAGGGATCAAAAGATTAATTTTTTCTAATAAAAACTTAAAAAATAATGGGTTTTTAACTTGGCCTAGTTTCACCAACACAATGTGAATGCTCAGCATGTAGTCAACATATTATTTGAGTTTAGAAGTGAGGCCCCACCAAGCTTCAATTATTTCGCAAGGGCAAGTTGGCCCGTTGAATAGGTTTCGCAAATAAGAATCGTATTAACATGTTTACATGTGTGCATATGTTTTTAAATTGTATGAAATATAACTTGCACATCTACCAAACCCCCTGGAACATACAATCTCAAACATACAATTCCACATTGACCAAACCTGCTTGAATGTGGGTATCTTTTTCAACAAAGATTTGAAACTTTGGTTTGCTATATGGTAAGCGACTAACCCTTTTCTATTTGACTCAACTATAAAAGTTCACAAATAGGGAAAACAAAAGATTTCAGGAAATTTCTACCTAATTTAAATAAAAAAAAGAAAAGAAATATATTAGTTGGCTTTTGAAAAATTTCTAATTGCTTAAACAATGAAATCCAAAAAGATATGGTGCCTATTTGCCAAAGAATTAGAAGATCAAGTTTAAATAAATCCAGATAAAACTTCTCTTACATATACTTACCTCATAAACTGTAAATCACGTTAGAAAGTAGTTTCCGTCGCTAATTCAAACATGATCGTAGTTGACTTGAAGTCAAAAAGAGTTTCCAACAGGAGATTTTGTTATTTCGTCGAAATTTGACCTACTATGAATATATGATTTTTTATTTTTATTTTTAAAATCATTTTATTTATTTATTATTTTTTTCCGCTCAAATTTTTTAATTGACCAAAGCTTTTTCTTTTGCCATCCTTCAGGAAGAGGAATTAAGTTACACATCCATTACACTTGCTTTGAATATGCAATTTTGTGCTTAAACAAAACTTAAATAGTGTTAATTATCACTTGAGCTAAAGCTAATGCATATAAATTATTATTAGGCATAGTTAGCATCCCCACATGATGCAATCTATTTGAGATATTGTTGAGTATTAAATGTGGATACCACTTTCAACTAGGATTCAAAATTTTGCTTCGTTACAAACATAACATTCAACTAGGATTCAAAACTTTTTAAAATTAACTCATTCTGTTAAATTTAAACTTAACAATCCACCTTTGACGGAGGAAGAAGAAATCATACCTCTTCTTTCTTGCCATTTCGAACCTCTGACCATTTGGTTAAATGTACAGTGCACAAACCAAGTGGTCAGAAGTGATTTTGGCAGAAATCATACCTCAAACGGAGGGGGAAAAAAGAGTTTTGCCGAAACATCCAGCAATTTTCCTTTTGGGTCGGTACAGTAAATTTCTCCTTGATTTAAATAAAGAAACAAGAAAAGAAATATATTAGGTGGCTTCTGGGAAATTGCTGGTTTCTAGTTGTTTAAACAATAAAACCCAACAAAAAACCGTGTAGTTGACAGACGAAGATTGAGAAAAATCACCGCTTGAGAATTTGCCCAAGAGTTTTACCGCCTTTGATTTATTAACAGAGATCCAAACCACGGCCGGACCACCCACATTACCGGCTCTTCATACAAGTCCTCGGGCTCATTTTTTTTTTTTTGTTGGTTTTATACACTTCGTGAACCCAAACCTAACGCTCCTCTCTCATTCTCTGCATACCAGACGCCACTCGCCAAGTCGCTAAATAGATCTCAGAGCTCAAACGCACTCCCTTTCCCTCACCACTCGTCGTCTCACCCACTCCTCAGCTTCTCCCTCACCACTGGTCCACTCCTTATCGGCTTTTCCCTCAGATCCTCATCACTCCTTCTCTCGGCTTCTCTCACAGCAGTCAGCAACAGCGCCGACAGGCGACAGCTTCTCACTCAGGCAACGGCGCTCCTTCCTCCTTCTCCGACAGCTCCGTCTCAGAGGAGCTCCTCTCAAAGCATTGTTGCATCCAACCCCAAAATCCACTGTTCTTTCACATCTTCGGCGGCCGCCTTCCCTCCAATAATATTCCTTTGAGCCATGAAGAAAGCATATCAATGTGGTGTACAAATTTGATGGGCTTATCTATATCGGTCAATATATAAGAAATAAAGCATCTTGCACAGTTCATGCCAGGTATGCTTCGTCCTCCTTGTGCTTCGATTTGTGTTTCATTTTAATCATCCATCAATTTATGCTTCTTCTTCCTCCCTCATCTTTGATTGGCTAAGCTGAAGCCCCTAGTTCTTGGCAAACCTTCGAGTTTTTTCAATGAAGGAGAGGTTCCCGTTGTAAAAGAAGTTGGTGTGAGTAACAAGTCTTCCAGTGAACGCGTAAAACCTGACAATCGTAGGTGGGTAGTTTATGGCAAACAGGTCCTTTTAAGGTTTTTTTGTTTAGTTCAATTGCTGGTTTGTGATCAAAGGAATGATCTGATAGAAGTTATTGACTAAATGTGTGAAATTAATGGGGTAATCAACATATGAATGCTTCTTCTTCTCGGCTGCCGTTATGTGCCAATTTTTTTTTGTGAAAAGGGCTGCGCCCAAGGTGCTTACACTAAAGAACGAGGAACTCCAGGTCCCTCTAAATCGTCTCTTACAAGTAAATTAACAACTTCTAGAGGATTCCTCCATATGATCTGCTGCTCTTATTGCTCTAAACTAAGTTTCGCTAACCTGTCTGCACACCTATTCTTCTATTCCCTTCACGATGTGCATGGTAGATATGGTGGAAATTGGTCAGGCCACCCTAAATAGGCTTGTTTAGTGCTCTAGACAGGTTTGCATAGTGTGTTTAGTGTGATCCTGGCCTGCTTCAGGCCTGAATGTGACCTGGCCTGGTCCAAAGTCTATTATAAAGCTTGTTTTCTGAATTATCTAGAAAAATAAATTATAAATCACAAAAATCAATAAAATCATCCAAAATACATTAAAAAATGTTATAATAAAAAATGCTATCTGCTTGAAGATAGAGATATGAATTGTTATTTTGACGCAAGGAGGAATATGAATAATATTCTACAGCATTCTTTGATAGTAAGATGGATGCTGCTTTCCCATCAAACAGAACCTACAAGAAGATTCATGGTTTTAAACATATAATGTTGGTAAAGAAGTCACTGCATGTATCAGTAACAAATTCCATCAATTATACTTAAATGAAGTTCATCATCAGAATAAAACTTTAAGTCACTTGAGGGAACAACAGTACAGGATGTCAGGATCAAATATGATATCACAAGGTCTTTTTTCTTTTTGATGAAAGCACATGAACTGATTTCTTTTCTTTAGTAAATTACTAAACAAGGACCACAAAATTTCTTCCCTGATTTCTATGATGCATCAGCAGGAATATTAGTCTTACAACCAAAATTAAGAAAACATTCAAAAGATAAAAAGACCTTTGTGATGATCTCACCAAAAAATAAAATACTTCAAAATTTCAATCACAGTTTAAACCATAAAAATAAAAAAAACTTCAAAAAATGATGAGTTGGAATTTTACCTTTGCAAGTCGACATACAAGCAATGGTTGTCCACATTTTGGATCCAACTCAACCATAACTTGAAAATCAATACCAAATGTATGGCTTTGCTCCAAAAAGATTGCACCTATTGTCCTGTACTACGAAACAACTGAATGGCAACCCAAAATAATTACAATTCATGATATTATACAGTAATGTTCAGTCAAATTCAGTATTACAGCTGCAATACAAAACAAATCACGTATGTTGCAAGCAGCAATATATACAATTCAAAGTGGGCAGTATAGCAATAGAAATGAATTTGAATTTAGCAAAGGGATAATCCGACTCCCAAATACTGGAAGTTCTATTTCTGTTATATCAACAAAAGAAGCAGCTCTCATTCCACCATGCTTGTTAGGATTAGAAGGTTTTCATCTCCAATCAACATACCTCTCTGATTCTTCTTCTGTATTTATATTATCTCTCCTAATTTCCTCCATTTTCTCTCTCTAAAGCTAGCTACTTTCTCTTGGTTTCTTTCTTCCTTTCTCTTAGCCTTATTTCCTCTATGGTTCTTTGTATGAGAAGAAATAGATTATGTTTTCCCATTGCTACTTTTACATATATATTGCAAACCTTTGTAGATGTAGATTTATTCACGGAATATGGTGAAGGCGGCAAAACAACTACTTGGATTTATTAGTGACAGTTGGGTTAGATAGATAACCGTCCTTTATTCTTTATTCAAACATTCCCACGTTAACACACAAAAGTAGCATCATCTATAGCGGCATCAATCAATCAAATATATAAAAATCAAATGGCATTCCGTTCGTGGATCCGAAAAGAGGAGAAAAGAAGATCAACAGAGCAGCAAAGTACTGGAATAAAGAAATTTATTTACGAGCTGAAGTACCTTGGAGCGATTAGTGTGATGACCCTGGAAGGTGACGGTGATGGTTGGATAGGGAGCTGGAAGGTGAGGCTGGAGTGTCTACACCAAAAGATGGAAACTACGACGATGGAGATGGCTAGGCTCTACAGATGGACTCAATGCCTGGAAGAAGATGGCAACTGGATTTAGGAGGAACGAAGCTACAACGTTGCTGGAGGCTGGAGCACAAGAGTCAATAAAGGAGGTTGGAAACTTATTTGAAGAAGGGAAATGACTCAGATCGATATAAAACCTAGCAATGGAGGATTAAAAATGATATATGAAGTGAGTTTATAATTATAGAAAATACATAACAAATAAGAAAGAAATGCATTAAGGTAGTGGTAAGGTGTCTGAAGGCATAGGCTTTTCTCCTTGGTTCAACACTCAGCTCTGCCACTTTTTAAATAATAACATTTAAAAAAAAGGCCCAGGCCGCCTGACAGGCCCAAAAGGCCTCTCACACGGCTTGGGCCTGGCCTTTCCAAGAGCCTGGGCCTGTAAAAGCCTAGCCTGTATAGGCTAAAAACACGTCAGGCCACAGGCCCCTGATAGGTTGCCTGGCCTATTTTCATCTCTAATGGCATACCACCTCTTGCTAATTGCCCTTAATTAGTTCACTGATTTTCCTGTTAAGAAGGTAGCTTCCGCTTATCATTCGCCCCTCATTGAGTTCCTCCACCACTTGTGCTGCATCGAATTCCACAATGATTTTCTTGAGCCCCATCTCCCACACCAACTATAGTCCTTCCACAATCCCACACACTTCAGTCGTTTTCACATAGCAGGGATCTAATTTTTGAAAGAACACTTGGAGCCATTCTCCTTGATATCCTATGAGCAATCCTCCTCATCCTGCTGTTTTTGCACCCATCGTAGTGCCATCCGTATTTACCTTGCACCACCCCACCTCAAGTAATTTCCATTTAACAAGTTGGATGTTTGCAGCTCTAATTTGCTCAAGCTTATCGTCCCACTTCTTCTCATATTGCATTAAGTATTGCAAAATCTGCTATTTTTCTGATTGTGGTCGCTTGAAGTCTATGTTATGGATTTGTGAGTTTCTTCAGTTCCATAAGTACCAGCAAGTGACTGCAAACTTCTTTGGCCACCAGAGGCCTTTAGTATCCTTAGTCTTCTTCATAATTTTCCATTGCACCCAGTTTTTCAGCTCTAATTTGTAGAAAGTATCCATGATGTTTTGCAATTCCAAACTCTGCCAAACTACTCATATGACAGTGCAGTCTGTAAAGGCATGAACTGTTGTTTCTCGTTCTAGATGGCATAAGGGGCATATATTCACACCCCCTCCTCATTTACTTGTTCTTTCCTTCGTTGCAATCCTATTATGGAAGACCAGCCACATAAATGTACAAATACGTTCAGGTACCTTTAGTGTCCCTATTGCTTTCCAGAATATATTAGGTGGCCTCTCTATACTCCCTCTCAGCCATTGTTAATCCAAGGATGTGTTGTATATTTTGTTTAGTTTAAGCAGGAATATATAACTCAATGGCTGAGAGATCCCACTCCCCATTGTTACCTAGTAGCTCTTTCACTCTTATAGTCTTCACCATGGCCTCCCCTTCTGGAACATAACTTGTGAGAGGTCCTTCCATGTTAACCCAAATGTCATTCCAAACGTTCCTATTACTCCCATCTTAGATTTCTATTGTGATATTGTCTTGAACTTTAGGCCACAACTTAGCTAATTCTTTCTATAACCTGGAATCCCCTTGTTTTGTCTCCATGTTTCCTTCTTGAGCTGCTGTCCTGCCATACTTATCTTGTAGTACTTAAATCCACAGATCATTGGGACTGGTTTCAATTCGCCATAAAAGTTTGCACAGGAAGGCCTCGTTCATTTCTTGCAAGGATTTGATATTAACACCTCCTTCAGTTTTAGGTTTGCAAAGTGTATCCTATGAGACCGCATGCCATCTCCTTTCTTCTTCTTGCTCCCACCAAATGAAACTTCTTTGTGCTTTCTCTAGTTCCTCCATAATACTTTGTGGCAGCCTGTCATGTTGCATGGCATAGAGTCATTGGTCTAGCAACTGATTTGGCTAAAGTTATCCTGCCTGCTAGTGAGAGGCTCTTTGTTTTCCATCCACTCAGGTGCCACTAAACTCTTTCTATAATTTGTTTGTATTTATCGCTCCTCTTCTTTGGTTGTGCAATATTAGCTCCTAAGTAACGTCCCAGTTCTTGTGCTTCTTTAAAGTTGCAGTGGTTGCATATCTCCCTTCTTGTTTGTTGTGTGACATTAAGAGAGAAGAAAATTTTAGTTTTCTCTCTACTAACTGTATGACCAGACATCTCACCAAATTCATGCAAACATTGAAGAATAGTTTTTATTTGGTTAGTTCCTACCTCTGCAAAAAGAACCAAATCGTCAGCAAACATCATATGTGATATGATGGGCCCTTTTCGACCCGTTCTCATGCCTTTCCATTTTTTCTCTCTCAATTTATTTGGTATTAAATGGGTGAGTTTTTCCATGCTAAGCACAAAAAGGTAAGGGGCACTAGGTCTCCTTGTCAAAGTCCTCAACAAGGGGAAAATTCCTCCATTTTTTTCTCCCTACCAGAGAATGCTAGTAGATGTAGTAGAGATATAGCCCTTGTGCTTCTTCATTCTTCGATTGCCCATTAACGATAAGTGAAAATAGGGTATTAAAATTTCTATTTTCTAGTGAAAAAATTTTTAAGCGGACATCAGGCCCATGGTGGGAAGCCGTGAAAAGTAGGGCCCATTGCTGGGATTGGCCTGAATTCCTAGTGCTACCCTTCCATTTACTTCAAATAGTACTTTTAATGATGGTAAGACATGAGTTGATATGATAATAATATTTTTATATGGGTGGGTTTAGATTAATGACTTAACAAATATTAATGACTTAACAAATTTTTAGAATGAGAAAATGAGTTAAAATGAACTCATAATAAAGATAAAAGTGATATCTCTTTTGTGTTTTTTTTCTGTTGGTTCTGAAAATTTTTAATTACCTTAAACCAGAGGTAAAAATTTTACCAATGATTTCCATGTTCTAAAAGAAATTGATAAAAATGAAAAAATCATATTTAAAATTTCATTGGTGAGAAGTACTTAAATCAAAGTACCGATACTATTTTTGTGTACAAAATTTAAGGAATATAGATACTTTCTATGTACACAAATTTATCAGGTCAATTTTGCTAATAAAATCTTTAGTAGGAACTTTTCCCAATTTTCATGACATAGTTCTATATTTGAAGGATTTTGAAGGCTTCATGAAGTTCTTGAATTAATAAAAACAAAAAATAATGGGTTTTTGACTAACACAATGTGAATGCTTAGCAAGTAATCGACATCTAGAAGCGAGCCCCACTGATGAGTCCTTTGTCGCTATGGGCCCTCAAAATCTGTATAAATTCCGGATGGGAATGCACTATAGTGGTGCAATCCTGGTCGTGTTCACTTCGAGGAGCCTAATTGGTCTTATGTAATCTAAGTGACGAAACCATGTGTAAAGATAAAAATTGGGGGTTGTGCATTTGATGAAATTGCAGGAAATAGGATTAAGTTCTTTTTGGGATTTTCAAGTTATAGAAAGATACAAATCACAGAAACAATAAAATGGATAGATTGAAAACTCAATAAAAGGAATTGCCCTTTGGAGTATTGATTAAACCTTCATCACTTCTAAAAATTAGGGAGACTTGCTTTAAAACCAAATCTTAATTAGTTTAGAAAACCTTCCAAACTTAGGTGAGGGTAGTTGTCAATGAGACCTTTGAACCCAAAAGCTCACAACAACTTCAATCACCTTCAAATTAGCTCTTGGTTGAGATTGTTATGATGGTATCAACAAATTGAACACAATAACCTATTGTGCTAACAGAGTATCTCATTTAGTCAAACCGAACATTGATTGAACCCAACCAAATTCATAAGACCAAACAAAACATCATCATTACAAAACAAATACCAAGAACAAATCTCATGATCCAATCCACATTACAAAACCAGAAATTCTAACTAAGAATAACTGCAATGATATGAACAATAATGGAAAGG
>QFDD01000165.1:0-63014 GCA_006871305.1 Vachellia collinsii | reverse complement strand
AAAAAAAAAAAAACTAGCCTCTCATCTTCAACTCTCATTCGGATGAGTTGAAGATGAGAGAGTTAAGAGCTCAAAAAAAAAAAAACTAGGCTCTCATCCTCAACTCTCATTTGGATGAGTTGAGGATGAGATATTGAGAGCTCAAAAAAAAAAAAAAAGCTCTCATCCTCAACTCTCATTCGAATGAGTTGAGGATGAGAGCTCCATTCGGATGAGAATGTCCTCATCCGAATGAGAGCTCTCCTGTAAAAAATAAAAAAAGCTCAGCCATATAAATATTTTTTTTGTTAAAGAAGACAATTAAAACACTATTTAATAAATACATGTATTTTTTAATTTCATTTTACATTTACTTGTCATTAAGGGCAATATAGATATTTTACACAATTTTCCTATCTATCTTACCATCACTTTAATCCAACCAAACAAAAATTTTCCTATCAAATCATTTTCCATTCCAGTGCGTACTAAACATCTCATCCCAAAAAAATTTCCATTCCCTTCCATTCCATTCCAATCAATTCTTTCATCCAAACCGGCCCTAAGAAACAGAGATTCCGCACAACATCGACGAGTGTGTGTGCTGGGAAGCATTCTGATGCCAAGTTTCGTGGGCAACCATGAATATCCTGCTCCAATTCCTAAAAGATAAGGGAAAAAAATTTAATGACAACGAAAAAGATTCCTTTTCCTGGGTTATTATTATTGGTTGTGTATTACATCAATGGCAGAGCTTGTGAGTCGACAAGTGCATGTTGATATGTGGGCCACCAGAAACACAGTATATTTTAAAAGGGGGGAGTGGCAGCCACCAACCACCGAAACCGAGGGGGAGGGGGTGAAATGTAATGCATGTGGATATGATTAGATGGATCAGTTAGGTATTTATCTTGGTTAAAGAAAATTAACCCTGCAATTCAAACCTATTATACGAGCATTATAATCCGGTAAGAAAGTGACAAGCTTTGATGAAAAAAGAGGAATATGATGAACTTGCTTCACTGATGAGCAATCCTGGATTCGTGCTGGAATGCGAAAACAGGAGAAGATACCGGAATCAAATCCGATGAATTGTCGGTGGAAGATAGTGGTGGAGGTGGTCAGGGGTATTGGCGACTGATGGGTCTATCCAAGCAAGAATCAAAGGAGTGTTGCTGGACTGAGGGGGACCCCTCTGAGAAAGGCAATGCTCTGGCCGAACAGTGGCGGCAGCAGAGACGGCATCGGCGACAGAGTGTTGAAGATAGATCCTCCTCCTTCGTCGTGGCCGTGGCCGTTATAAGCGGCATCAGTAGCACCACCATTTCAAGCTACCATTCAGTGGAATGGATTGTTTGTTTGAATAAGCGTGGAAGAGGTAATTTTTCGATAGAACGATTTTTTATGGGTACAAACTAAAAGATATAATATAATTTTTATTTAAATAAATATTGAAGAAATGACTTTTGGTAAAAGGAACATAATGCAAACCTAATTAATATTGAATACTTATTGATCATTTAGCTGGTCTATATTTAGTTTAAATTTAATCTGGTAGAATGTATTATATATCTTTAAATTTTATTATCTAAAATTTGTATTAGATTTTTTATGTTTAAGTTATAGTATATTTTTATAAATTAAATTTACGAAAAAGAATATTTCATTTTAGATATTGAAAAAAAATAAAAAAAATATTTTAAATTCAAGTTAAAAAAATATTATAGATAAGAAATAAATAAAAAAATTTAAAAAAAGAGATGGAAATTTTTTTATCAAAAAAAAAAAAAAACGGTGGATTAACGGACTAGATTGGATAAATACCAACCTATATAAAAACGGATATTAGGGTTGGCTTACCCCCGCTAACTGATGGGTTGATCCATTTTATCAGCTGTACCCTCACCTGCAACATTGGCTCTCTCCTTCTCTGACGCCCCTCCCATTATTCCCCCATCCTAGCCTTCTTGACTGTACACTAACCACCATCTTTGTTGGAACCCAAGTGTAACGGTGACGCGGTGGAGATTTCGAGCCAAGCGTAACCAAGAACCACCGAAAAAGACGAGAGACCCAACGGAAAGGAAGAGCTCCTGCTCGTCCGCCAAGCTTGGAGGAGAGACCTAACGGAAAAATGGAAACGAGGACCTAACGCTGTGGAGAGTCACAAGTTGGAGGAGGATTTGCTGTTACGAGGCCTGAGAGGAAATGAGCAAGCATGCGTGAGAGAAGAGAGGAGGCAAATCCGGATGCTTATTTATATATATTCTCTTCCTTAAGTCATTTTAGACAAAACGCTTACACACAGGCCATTACGGCTTCTTTTCCTGTACCGTGCGTTTCATTAACCAGAAGGAGCTTTAACGCTTACCCAAACACACTGTCCCTTTGGGATTGAAGACCCATTGAAGCCTAGTGGTGTCGTCTTAGAGAACAATTGCTCGTTCTGGTGGTGTTGGCTCAAATGAAAAGAATCAATGGGGATTGGCTAAATTACAATGGGCCCTACATTTCAAAATTAAAGCACATTACCTGCCAACGACAGTCGTGGTATTTTTGCATCAGTCTTTTTTTAATAATTGATAAACATTTATGTGCCCAATAAAAGAACTTGCAGCCCGATGCACATTTAAAAAAATTATATAGACATTTTTGCCCCTTAATCTTTTACTCTGTAATTGACATTCTTCTTTATCATCTTACACAAAATTGTTTTTTTGAACTTTGTATTTAACAAATATTTGTATGCTAACTCATTTATTAAATAAATAAAATTGATATATTAAATTAATAATAGTATAGTAATTTTTTTAATATTTTAATTTATTCATAAATAATATTATAGATATTATATTAATATATACACGTTAAAGAAGATATATTCACATGTATATATGTATTTAAATATTATAAAATAATATCTAGATATAATATATAAATAAAGATAATATTTAATTATAAAAATAATATTTTATAATATTTAATATTTAAGATACATGTAATTAAATCATATATTAAATAATATATGTTTGTGGGTGTTTGTGTTGTTTTGTATTATATATATGTATAATTTTGTAATAATTATCATTAGGTTTTTTGTAGCCCAATAGTAAGGAGTATAGACACACAATAAAGAAATTTGCTGGAAACCTAGCTAACTTGTGGTATTGGAGACTCGCTTCTAGGATTGGAAAATTTCAAGACAAGATTTTCCCTCACTGTTGTCCACATCTCCTATTTGTTGTTTCTGTTTTATTCTTCAAGGTGTGTTTGGTTGGGGGGGACGGGAATGAATGGAAGGGAAACTGATACACTTCCCTATTTGATTTGAAAATTTGGAGGGAATTGGAGCCTAAATCTACGCTACCATCCCCTTCTATAACCCACATTTTAAATTCCACTTCAAATATCTAAAAATTTTGACAACTTTATCCCTATAGATTTTATGTTATTCCACTAATGCACGTAGGAAAGATGTTATTATAAAATTATTAATCAATAAAAATATTAATTTAAAATTAATTATAAATAAGAATTATATTATTATAATTTAAATATATTTTTATAAAATAATTAAAAAATATATTATTATAAAATTAATTTATAAATATATATGATTATGAATAAAAAATACTGTTATTATATTATAAAATAATTTAAAATAAAAATATATGATCATAAATAAAAAATATCCCATTTTGAAAATATATCATTATATTTATTATATAAAAATAGAATTACATTAATTATAATTTATATAACATAATTAAAAAATATAAATTAATATGGATGGATAAAATAATAAATTAATACCACACCCTTCCATTACCTTACATTCCCTCACCTCCTCAAACCAAACAAAATGATCACTTCCCCTATGTTTCCCTCCATCTCCTCCCTTCAAACCAAACACACCCTTAGCTCCATGTGCAGCCTCTTCCTTCCCTTCACATCTATGACTTGTTTCTCAGCCCACCATGGAATAGTAACAGGCAATTCAAACTTATTTTTATTTTTATGAATGTCTGACAATTTTCACAAATATGTAATGAAACTTGGAAGAATAAAGGCACGATGATTGTTGTTTTAAATTTTCTTTCGAGCTAAATTTTTGAAAATTCTGGAAATCAACGTATCCCCATCACCTACACCTCTTCCATCTCTCATTGCTTTACAAATACCTCGTCATCTCCTCCATCTTGAATCTAGACCTTCACAGTCCGACCTCCCTCCCTCCCTCCCTCCCTCTTCCTTGGCCATTTGAAATCGATCATGTCTCCTTCTTATCCAGTCATCTCCCTTGATCAACGACAAGAGACGGTGAGGTCGACAATGAGCTGGTCTTTTCCTTCCATCGATAGTGTTATCAGATTCAATTCCTCTATTCTTTGACAGCATCGTCTTCTAAAGTCGCCCATAGCTACGACGACACCAACACCCACTACTATTATCTTCATCTGCCTTGCGATTCCAACATATTCATCGTCTCTGTCCATGGTGAGGTCGATTCCATCTGGTTTGAAGGCAAGAGATGGAATTGGGTACATTGACAAATTTGGTTAAATGAACATCAATAGCAAAGATAGGACTGGTTGTGGTTTATTTCATCTCAGTTAAAGAAGTTTGCTTTTGGCTTTAACGTTGTCTTCAAAAGTTAATAGTATTAACATTTTTTCAATTAGATGATAGATGAAGTATTCACAGCAAAAGTTCCAGAGAAGAAGAAACGATTCAATGAGGCCTCGTCATGGTGGGTGTTGAGAGTGATAAAAGAGATGCCATCAACAATGGAGAGAGAAAATTAGTAACATAACATTTTTTATTTATTATAAGGTTACTATAGTCTTTTTATAATTTATGATTGATTATAAAATAAAAATGATGCAAATATTGCCACCAGATATTACCTCACACCAAACATATATAATTTTAAAGCTCCAGTTCCATTCCTAATCCCATCCCTTGTCACAATCTCACTCTCGGTCCACATCCATCAAAATTCATTCCTCTCCACCAAACATAGTCCAAGTTCAAACCATGGAGGAGCCAAATTGACTTGATAATTTGGTGGATGAAATGTGACACAACAAGGTTGCCACATTTAGCATAGGTAAGGTGGCATATATGCGATGACATGTGATTTGTTGATGTGGCATTTGTTGATGATGTCACATTGGCCAGTCGAGCGGTGATGATGTGGCAATTGCCAGTGTAATTACTATTAATTAATAATTGTGTTCACTTTTAGTGATGACAAAAAAGCCACAACTAAAAATATATGCCGCCCAGTGTATACTTTCATTTCAACAATAGTCATTACTGCGATGACTTTTTTGTCATGGCTGAAAGTCCTCTAGAGCTGGTAATATGGGGTTGAACCAACCCGTCGTGGCTTGTGTTGTAAGAAATAAGGCCCCGTTGGGATGAGGGTTTTTTTGACCCATACCTGTGGCAGACAAACCCTCCAGCCCATTTTTTTTTTAAAATTAAAATTGATTTATAAAAAATATGTAGACAACTTCTAATCATAACGTAGACCCAAATAATATTAGATGATTGTTGATTATTTGATTTGTGGTTTATATTTAGTTTGAATTCAACCTTATAAAGTGTATTAAACATATTTAAGTTGTATTGTTTAAAATTTAAATTAAATATTTTACGTTCAAGTTGTAGTGTATTTTTATAAATTAAATTTATAAAAAATGATATTTCATTTTAGGTATTAAAAAAAATATTTCAAGTCTAAGTTGAAAAATAGTATGAGTAAGAAAAATATGAAAATATTAAAAAAAACGGGAGGATAGGTTGGGTTGGATAAATACCATCCCTTCAGCATACAGGTCTTTTAGCTTGACTCATGGCGGGCTCAACCCATGACGGGTCAGCCTGCTACTAGCTCTATTCAACTTTGACAATTGTCATTGAAAGTCAATGTTTTTATAGTGAATATTTGACTCAGAATTTTCCGTCATTAAGTTGAAAATTTCAAGCCGTTTCTTTCACTCACATGTAACTTCATTTGTTATGGTGTTGGCTATTTCCTTGGAGTGCTATTTCCGTCAGCTAATTTAATAAGTGGATCGGAAGGCTTCCAAATTTGATTAATTCTTAATTATTGGCAAAGCAAATATGTGATACTTGCTTTTCTAATGACTTTGATAATTTTTGTGTCTAGTCTTGCCACTCAATTCTTAGTCACAGAAAATGAAATCAAATAATTAGTTCAAAATCATAAAGATTCAAATACTTTGGAAGTTTGTAGTGATCATTTTTGAATAATGATTAAAAAAATAGGTTAGAAATGAAAATAAATAGTGATGTGTTTTGGTATTTTTGAATAGAAAGATCAAAATAAAAAGCTAAAATAGGTTAAGCAATGAGATAATATGAATATAATAAGATTTTTTTTTTTTTTTGCCAAGGGAAAGATTTTCATTAACATAGAAGCAGAATACAAGATAGGTTCATGAGACAAAATATTAAACCCAATAGACAATGTTTCATAACATTATCCATCGTCATCAAAAATATTAGCTAGATCTTTTTCCATAATTTTCCTCAAAGTAGCAGGGGTCTTCACACCCAATCAGACGGATACGACCGTATTGATAAAGCTTTTGCAACCCAATCGACTACCGAGTATGTTTCCCTGGAAATCCACAGAAAGTTGTGGTTTCTAATTAGTTTCCTTTTATCAAGGATATTTTCAATAATGATATCATACTTCCACTCAGGACTACTAGATCCCTTTTTAAAACAACTTACAAGGGATTGGTTGATAGTCTCAAAGATCACCTCATCCAAGTGATTGACAACGGTATAGTCGAGGGCTTCATGCAGAGCCATACATTCTATCATAAACGGAAACTCTGATATAATCCTTTTTATTGAAACCATCCAAAACCCATCCATTTGAATCTCAAACAACTGCTATAGATGCTAGATTTTCTTCTCTATTGAAAGCCTATCAACATTAATTTTTAGAGTGTTACCTTCAACGGGCTGCCACTTAGCTTTAGCTCGTGAAATTGGTCCAAGCACAGTTTAGCATTTAGTATCTAGTCTTGGGCTTCCCAGTATTCATGTAAAAAGTATCCTGCAAGAGTGAAAGTGAATATGGGATCAGGGTCCAAATTCTGGTAGATAAAATCTCATCTCCTTTTCCAAATTTGCCAAAGCAACATAGCGAGATAAGCTTTGTTCCATTCAGACAGATTGGCATTACAAAGCATCCAATTAATCCAAGCATTAATATCAAATATATGTTCAGCCTGGCTGCGAAAGGAGAGGCAGCTACCAAACCAAGTTAGCTTAACCAAATCACAAAGCAGAAAAAGATGAGACAATGATTCTAAATTATTTTTGCAAATAAAGCACAAATTAGCCGGTGCGCAATTACAATTATGTAGATTTTGCATAGTAGTAAGAGCAATAGAAAGGAGCCTCCACATGAAATTCCTAATTTTATAAGGGACCTTCAACTTCCAGACTTCCTTCCATCCTTTCAAAAAGAAAAAAAACTCATAAATAGGCAAATATGTTAACATATACAATAAAATTAAAATTAACAAATAAAAATAAATTTGAAGTATTATTTGAGAAATATTTGTTATATATCATTAGTTTTGATGATGTCAAATATCTAACAGCAAAAAGTTTTTATAACGTATATTGACTAAATACTATATTTAATGTAAATTTCTTATATAGTTTGGTCAATAAAAAGGAAAAAAGTTGTTTGAGTTTAATTGTGGAGAATGAAGAAGTAGGAAGATCTTATAAGATAAAATAAAATGGGAATATCAAGTTTCAAGTTTTTATATTTGGAATTGGAGGATGATGTGGTCAAATAACTCAATTTGAAGTTTAAATATATGTTTTATCATCATACATTGAGTTACACATCATCTAACCTTCATTTGGATGCTCAAAAATAATTCTAGAAGACAAAACTCGAGTGACTCAAACACTCGAGTAAAATGAGTTTTTGAAGTTTTATGAAGCAACACTTGAAGTAAAAATCAAGTTTAGACTCAAGTATTGTGATTTTTGAGGGTCAAAAACTCAAGTATCGAGCTCCTCAGTTCAGCTCTACTTTTTTCTCAGCTCGATATGTGTTCAGTATTTTGACTATATCTCCTAAACCAGAAGTTCGATTGATGTGAAACCAGTTCCATATAAAACTAAACTCAAAATGCGCTTTATATACATCAATAACAACATCAAATCATTTTGATATGAAGGAGATATGAATTTCTAAACATGGTGGCCAGATTTAACCTTTTGTCACTGACCTTTGCTTACTATGACTATCATAACGTTTTCAATACAGAATATTTTGGATTGATTATTCTTGAATTCAAAAGTAGACTCAAAGAGCTTTCCAGGTATATCTTATTTGCAAATTTTGAAGTTGAAATGAGAGAGTTATGGCCGTTGCAAGTTGAGCTTTATGCTGAAATTTGAAACATGTGCTGAGTCATGAGCAAAACTCAAGTTATGGCGTACAGAACTAGAGTTTCGGGCTTAAATCTTGCTTTTTCACAATACTTTCAAGTAAAACTCAAGTTTGGAAAGAATTTTTCATCACAATACTAGAGTACAAGCTTCAATACTCGAGTATCGAGCTCAGAATGACATTTTTACACAATACTTTCAAGCAACACTCGAGTATCACTGAAAGTATTGACAATACTCGAGTACTGAACTTCAAAACTCGAGTATCGTGGTGTAAAAATAGTTTTCAAAAATCAATACTCTCAGTAGAACTCAAGTTTTAACAAAATTGTTGATACAACTCGAGTTTTGTGTGACAATACTCAAGTTTCAAGTGCCAAAACTGTTTCAGAAAACCAATACTTTCAATGGACTCAAGTTTCACTGGAAGTGTTGTTGAAACTCGAGTTATAGCTTGCAGAACTCGAGTATTAAGCTCTGAAAAGTCTTTGAACCTCAAAACTTCTTTTAAAACTTGAAGTGTTAACAAAAGTTTTAATACAACTCGAGTTATGAGAAGCAAAACTCGAGTTTCGAAATGTGAAAATCTTTTGAACCTCAGAACTTCTTTCAAAACTTGAAGTTTTAGCAAAAGTGTTGTTAAAACTCGAGTCCAGTGATACAGAACTCGAGTATCGAACCTAAAATTTGTCTTCAGACTGAATACTTTAAATGAAACTCGATGAGCAATGAAAGTGATGATTTCAAATACTTAAAACTTGAAGTTTTAGAGTATGAAACTCGAGTATCGAAGAACTTGCAAAGTTTTAGTTTACAGAAACTTATGTAAACTCAAGTTTTATTGTCTATAACTCAAGTATTGACAAAACTTTTGTTAGAACTTGATGAACATTGAAAGTGTTGTCTCAAATTAACTTACAAACATTCGAGTTTCTTTATAGTCACTTGAGTAATGATAAAACTTTCAAGCTTTATCTTCAAAACTCGAGCATTAACAAAAGTGTTCTGAATTCTTCACTATTATTTCTTTAAACACTCGAGTTTTGTTAATTATCACTCGAGTATTCTTTTTACTGATAGTGTTTTAGGATGTCAGAACACTTCGTCATTCTCAAATCTTTCCTTTCTTTATGCTTCAGTTATTTGAAATCAATCTGCACTCATAAATGCTTATTCCTTTTACTTATTAATAGAGAATGGGTAGGCTGATTGTCTCACCGGAAAAACGCTCAACGGACAGACGACCATACCTTGTGTCAGAAGTATTAAATGCGAAACGTTTAACGAAGAAGATAGGAGTAACGGATATAAAGTTCAACGGACAACTTCACAATGGCTGTTCATTATCTTTCAACAAACAAATATTGTCAGAACAGATTACAAGTTTGAAAGATACAACACAAGAGCCAAAGCATAAAGCGTAGAGTGTGGATTCAAGGGAATCACACAACAACATTAGGACTCTGATATTATACTTCTCTGTGAGCTTAAGTGATAATACAATATACTTCATAGAGTGAAGTATTTCCCAGATAAAATCATCCCAACCTTTGAGAGTAACTTAGGATAGACCTGAGTGAAATAGAGTGTAACCTTACATGTGGTAAGGGGGAGTGATTGTAAAGGTCCTCAAGTACCTATGTTAAAATCTTGAATCAGTTTCACAAATGACCAGTTAAATTTGTGGGGTTTCTCAAGTATCAACAGTTACAAACTTGAGTGGGTTTCATAAATGCCTGGAAAAGTTTATGGGGCTCTCAAGTACCCACGGTTACAAATTTGAAATAGGCCGTGTATGTGTTATATTGAATATGTGGCTGTAATGGTTTTCCAAGTACCTGGTTAAACTTGGAAGATATAGTGGATTGCAAATCCCAGAGGAGTCTAAAGACTGGACGTAGGTCAGAGATGACCGAACCAGGATAAATCTCTGTGTGCTCACACTACAAAAAAATGGTGATTTTGTTGCGGTTATTTCTTGTCATTGTAGAGGTTATTAACTACCGCAAGAGATATTGTAGCAGTTTACTAAACCGCTCCAAAACTCACCGTGGCAACAGGTTTAGCAGCGGTTTTAGTGAACCAATGCGCACACAAGAAAAACTGTTAGTACTTTGCAGCGTTTAATAACCGCTAGAAACATAAACGGTGGAGAATTTGTAGCGGAAATAAAACTGCTACTAATATGTAATTACGGAAAAAGAAATAAAAAATATTGTAGCGCTCAACGAAACCACTGCCAAATTAAAAATAGGTGAAAAAAATTGTAGCGGTTTTTTTAACCACTACTAATGTTCAAATTGAAAATAGGTTTAGCGCCAAAATTTAAAAATCCCGCCAACATTTTGCAGCGGTTCAAAACCGCTACAAATTGTATTATACATAAATTAAAAAATCCCGCATTATTTCTCTCATGAGGATTTTGTAGCGGATATAAAACCGCTACTAAAGTAAATAATTATTTTTTAAAAACATACACTTTATCCTGAATAATGTTTTAATTATTAACAAATTTATTACAATTATAGAAAGTAATTTATAATTTATAATAGATGAATAATTAATTAAAATGAAGTACTAGTAATTAAATAACATATATTGTTTGCTGCAATGATTTAAGTGCCTGAAAAGAAAAAAAATAAAAGATTATTTCAGCAAAATCAATATTAATAAATTAAATAAAAAATGCATAACAAATGACAATTAACATGAAATAAATACAATAAAAAGATAAAGGGTTAAGAAGAATACCTATAACAAATACTACACATCATCAGAAGCTTTCCAAACCAACCATAAATGAGTAAAGCGGCCAGTGGGAGAAAAGAAAATGAGAGTAGGAAACGAAATGGGGGTGGAAAGGTATTTATAGGATGTCTGCCAGGAATTAGCAGCGGTTTGGGTCACTATTTTTTGCAACGGTTTGTTTTGCAGCGGTTTATGTCACTGTTATTAGCAGCGGTTTATGAGTTTTGGTAGCGGTTTTAAACCACTACTAATAAACTTTGTTTGAAAAAAAAAATAAAATGCTTGAAACAAATTGGATATATATATTACTAACCTGAATTATTTAGTCGGCGTCATTTGCCCTAACAAGTGGTAAATCTTCATCTCCTTCAGAGAAGAAGTTTTCAAAATCAGTAGGATAGAATGGCTCCGCCTCATAGATAATGTGTGTTCATCACTATCACCCATGTCATAAAGATCTCTAGGCTTAAGATGAACGACCATACTCCAATCTTTATGCTTCTCATCATCCTCCACATAATAAACCTGTTGTGCCTCGGATGATCATCCTTCTTCCATCTCCATTAATTTCTAATGATTCCATTCTTACTCTATCCAATTTCATTATCTAATTTTATCAACTTATGATTTGGATATTTTGAGAGGACTGAACTAGGATAAATCTCTGTGTGCTCATCCTTCTTTCATCTCCATTAATTTCTAATGATTCCATTCTTACTCTATCCAATTTCATTATCTACTTTTATCAACTTATGATTTGGATATTTTGATTAATCAAGATTTGAATGAAAAATTTTTGAAACGCCCAATTCACCCCCCACTTGGGTGACAACCAACCTAACAATATTGTTTTCCTAAATGTTGGTCATGGTCAAATATGACGTGTTCATTGTTATTTTTTTTAAAAAAGGTTTGCCCAAAAGTAATGAACATCAATACATATTGCCATATTCTCAAGAAGCTGTATAATTCATCTTGGTTATGTAAAGGCATCATAAAGTCCGCTGATATTATCACGTCAAATCTCAAATGCCACTTCAGCAATGGAGCTGCCATTCCTATTAACCACCCCTTTTTGGTGACAAATGCAATATAGCTCAGCAATTCCTTTGAATATTCCAAATGTTGTTGATTTATTAATGCATACTAGAAGTTCTTGGAATCCTATCAGCTGGAACCACTCTTTGATCTCTTCCATATACCCTCCACATACAGCCAGAGATCTGATAAGTTGTTTTTGTTCAGACGCCCTTCAGGTAAATATTCTGTTAAGGAAGGTTTTATGTTTCTTTTGAACTAGATATTAAATATTCTTGGTCCCTCTCCTTTTTGGAAAATCATATGGTCAACCAAGCTGCCTTATAAATGTCTGCTCTTCATCTGGAAATTGATTCATAAGGCTCTCCCAACTACAAATATCTTGCAAGCACACTATATAAATTCTACGGTTAAGGTGCATATTTGCCAACAAAGTTTTACTGAAAGAGCAAATAAGACAAAAATGTTTTGCAAGGTGTTAAACTACACATAAATTTTTCAAAATGGGGCAAAAATAACAAGCCCATTAACTCTTATAGATGCCCCTTACTTTTGTTAATGGCCCGCAAAGTTTTACTTCTTTCTTCTTCCATTGGCCCTCTTCTCTCTTGCTCCTCATGCTTTCGCACTCTCCTTCTCCACTCCTTCTCTCTCTAGTTGTGTGTATTTGGATGTAATAGAGAGGAATCTCTTGAACATATACTTCTTTCCTATCCTTTTTCAGAAGCATTGTGGTTTGGTTGTCTCACTACCAAAAAAAAAAATACTTTCAGCAATGATTTTCAGCGGTGACAAAAAAAGTTGCCGCTAAAGGGGCCTTTCAACAGCAACATTTCTGCCGCCACTGAAGATACCCTTTAGCGGCGACCTTTTATGTCGCCGTTGAAGGTAAGAAATTTATTTAAATTTAAAATTATTTAAAATTTATTACCTTCAGCGGTAACTTTTTTGTCGCAATTGAAGGCAAGAAATTGAATATTTATTTTATTTTAAATTTTTTTTATTAAAAATAATTTCTTACCTAAAAATAATATTTTTAAATAAGTTTATAAAAATATTAGTATATTAAAATAATATATTATTCAATCAATAATATACTATATATAAAATAAAATACAAATATAAAAATAATAAACATATGCATTAAAATTATCATCCAATTTACTTGTTAGTTTCTAATAATATTAGATATTGTATATATAGATATATATACATAAATGTGTGTGTGTGTATAAATGTCTATATTTTATTATGTAGTAAAATAGTATATATTTAAATATGCGTTTAAAGTATGCAAAGTTATTGCAGCTCAATTGACAAAGGCTCACACGCACAGTCAAAGGGTTGGAGGTTTGATTCCTAGATGAGGCAAAACTTTCATATTTATTAGCTGGTGACACGTGGCATTGGTGGCGACATGTGGCATAGGTGAGGTGGCATATATGTGGCGACAAGTAGTGTGCAGGAAATGGTGATGATGTGATAGTCATCGATGACATGGGACGATTGGTGATGACATGGCAGTCACCGAAATAAATTAGTATTTTTTAATAATTTTGAAATATTATTTTTTTTATAATTTTGAAAATCCTTTCAGTGGTGACAAAGATACCCTTCGGCGGCGATAATAAAAGTCTCCGCTGAAGAAACTTTCAACGGTTGAATGCAATTGTATGAGATTATGTTGTAGCCAATTTAGTACTTGCGAAATATTACCTTCTGGAGGCTGTATAGATAGACACTACAAAAAAATTTACTTTCAGCAGCGATAAAAGTCGTAGTTGAAAGTATAAAAGTCAGCACTGAAAGTCTTTCAACAGCGACCAAGTCGTCACTGCCGAAGGGATTGTTGCTCAAGGTACTGGTGGCGACAAAAATAAGTCGTCACTGAAAAAACTTTCATCGGCAACAAAAGTCGCCGCTGAACATACGCTTTGGCGGCAACAAAAAAGCTTGATGCATATTAAGGACCAAATATATACTTTAGCCTTCCATTTTTCTTGTAATGATATGTGTGTATATATATTATAAGTTTCTTCAACCAAAAACAAAGAAAAAGAAATAAATGTATTTCTACTTTATGTGTACTTAGCTTTCGGCGATAAGAAAGACTAGACATTTCCATTGAAATGAACATTTGATTGTTTTGCTAAGGGTTTGTGTGTTTATTTTATCTTAATCAAGTGCCACATTAAGAGGCGACAGGGAGAGATATAGAAGGTCCAAATTTCATTTTTTTTAAAAGTTTATATCTTTCTAAGTTTTAGTGGGTTTTGAAATTGAAATAAAGATAAATTCATAACCATTTTTTGAAAAAAGATTTAAGGAAATCATCATTTCAAAAAATTAAATCACCATTCAAATTAAATATAGACGATCTAGATTTGATTAGCTCTGTTTACTAAGCAATTTGTTTAGTAGGGAAACCAAATTCACTATTGAGGCCTGAAACTGTAAAAGTAGGAATCTTTTAGACCGTGAAAAGTTATTGTTGAAATTATGTATACTATAGTTTGGAATTTTAATGAGTTCACATTTTTATCATCTTTTATGTCTTATAAATCCTTCAAATTCTGAAGTTATGATGAACGATTCTAACATTTTTTAATTATTATGTAGATTATATTAATTAATTACTGATTCATTTAAATATTTCAAATATATATTTTTATAGAATTTACATATTGTTTTAATTCCATCCAACGTTTGAAGTATACCAAATTTTCTTATTCAATCTATATACAAGATAGACCAACATGCTCAAAATGTTCACCATCATCACTATCTTTGTAATTGCTAAAAATTAATAATAAAAATATGAAATAAACAAGTTTGTATGGATTTTTTTTTTAAAAAAAAGATTAATCTCCTTGAAAATTTCTAGCCATTGTCTTCTGCTCACATGTAACTTCATCTATTATAGTGTTGGCAATATCCGTCAACGAATTTAATTAGTGGAAGGCTTCCAAAGTTGATTAATTATTAATTATCGGCAAAGAAAATATGTGATGCTTGCTTTAATAATGACTTTGATAATTTTGTGTCTAGTTTTCCCACTCAATTCCTAGTCCATCGACTGTGCAATTGAAAACGAAATCAAATAATTAGTTCCAAATCCTAAAGATACTAATACTTTGAAACTTGGGAAAATCCCAGTAAAAGCCCCTCGAAATTGGAAAATGACATATCAGGGTCTCTAATTTCCATATTCCTAAATCAGGACCCTGGACTAAACATGGATTATGAAATCTTTACGAAAAGACACTATTGCCCTCAGTTAAATTGAATAAAGGAAGGAAAAGGTGGAGGAGAAACGCATGCGTGAAAGCACAAAAAAGTTGGTGAAGTGTAGGAAACCAACGGAAAAAAGTTGGTGAAGGGTGAACGTATGGTCGGATAGAGGAGGAAGAAGGTTGGAAAGTTGCCAACAGTTAGTTACCTTCCACATCATTGTCTTGGCCTGTGACGAACCATTCTCTGTTGCTGTTGTATTTTCGCTTGTTTTGTTGTGACAATAAGTGAGCTCTGTAATGGAGTGAGAAGGAGAAGGGGAGAGAGGTGAACAGGTGAGTAGCATTCGAGTTCCATTTTTTTTCATTTTGTTGGTGTGGGCAATGAACATGCATTTGTAGATGTTTATGTATGTATGCATATAGTGGGTTGTTGTCACATGAATCGCTCAGGTGGCTGCTTACATTTGCGCTGTGCTGAAGGATGACCATGAATGATATGGGGGTAGGTGCAATGTATTGTTATTTGTTAATGGGGTTTAGTGAAACCCTAAAGAAATGCTGTTAATATGGGAGTTTTAGGGTAGGTTTTTTGAAATATGAAGTTGGGTGATGATCGTTGTTCGAAGCTGACCTTTTAAATGATATACCTTATTTACAGGTTGGAATTGAATATGACGTTTGAGTGTGGGTCCACATCTTCAAAGGAACTAGCTTGTTATTTTCATGTTGGAGGGAAATGCGTAACAAACAGCAAAGGTGAAATCCAATACAATGGGGGGAGCGTGAGGGTGGAAAGAGTAAAATAGGGTATCACAGTTGCATATCTGAGGTTAATGATAACATCATAGCTTGGAATTGATTGTGATGGTTGTGACTTAAAATATATGCCTCGTTTGTTACACAGAAGTGATTTCGATGGAAGTGGAAGTGGAAATGGAAGTGATGATGGAATTGAACTTCAAAAGTTTGTTTGGTATGTTAGAAATGAGTATGGAATTTAGCCATATAAATTTTTTTTGTAAAAATAAAATAGATGATAGATTAATTGAAAATACTTTTTTACCCCTCATTAAAAAGTGAAAAAACATATCCAAAGCATGTGGCTAGCCCTAGCTTCTTCCTCATCTATTCGTTCATTTCCGTCTCAATCTCTGCTCGGCTTGCTCCTTCTGGCTTCATCCTCATCTCCCCATGGAGGCACCGCACCTCAGGTTTGTCTCTTCTCCCCCTCTTGCTTAGTCTCTCTCTTCCTCCTTCATAGGAGATTATAGTAGGCAGAATATGAGTATTCTTTGATCTCCTTTCAGTTTTTCTCCCCCCCCTCTCTCTCTCTCGTCTGTAAACTTTTCTTCCCTTGTTTCTATCCTCCTCTGTTTTCTGCTTTTATCACATCTCTACCTCCCTTTCTCTTACATGTGGGTGTAATTGTTGGAATATTTAAATCTGTGCGTTTTATGCTTTTCGGCTATAAGGAAGATAGTTTCAATAACAAAAATTTTGAAACAGGATTCCCTCAGCCTATTTGGTCCCACACTATATTAATCTATTCATAAAATATGATGAAGTGGTAGCAACTGGAACAAAAACAGCAACAAATCCAGTTTGATGACTGTTTCATAGCTTCTCACTTATTCAAATTTGTTAGAATCAGTTTCATGAGAGAGCTCAATCAAAGGTATATCAGCAACAAATCTAGCAGCAAATTAAAGATAGGAGCTCGGTCAAGGAAAGCTAGACAATATTCTTTCCTTAAAATGTCACAAGTTTACATTTTGTAATTCATGAATGATTCCTTATTAATAAAGGCCATATAACTAGAATCCTTATTGATGATAAATGATGTGCACATCATTTTGTAAGTTGTAATTCATGGGGAGATGAGGATGAATATTTAAAACTAATGTGGGTGTAATTGTTGGAACTTGGAATGTTTAAATTTGTGCTTTTTATGCTTTTGGGCTAGCTTTTCGAGCTTCTACTCATCGGAGCCACATATGATCCCATTGCCCATTCTCTTTGGCTGAATAAGATATAGGACTAGTATTTCTTTTTTTGGGGAAAATGACAGTTCAAGACTTTAATCAAATGTTAATATTAAAGCAAAACCTCATCGCAGTTTAATTTCTCAAAATTCAGTATTCATTTTCTTATATCTTAGAGCTGGAATTATCATTCATTAATATGATTAACATGGTTGCTTATCATTATATTGTTTGTTATGTAGAAGTATGACAAGAAAACTTCATAAATGGACTCCTAAGGAGGATGAGCTCCTAGTTGGATGCTTGTTAAAGCTTGCGGAAGAAGGACGTTTGATCACTGAGAATGGGTTTAGATCATTTATGTTTGAGGAAATAGAAAAAATGATGGAGGAAAAGGGTGATGGGTGCAGGATAAAAGCTACTCCTGACATTGCTTCTCGGGTGAAAAAAATGAAAGAAGATTGGATGATGATATATGAAATGATACACAATACCCATAACTTGGGATTTCAATGGGATGTTAAAGAGAAATGTATTATTGCGGAAGAGAATGTGTGGGATGACTATATGAGGGTAAGACATGATAGTATAAATAAAATTATTAGCAATTTTGTGTGATAAATTTAAAATTTTTTGTTTGTATCATTTACAGGATCATAAGAAAGCTGCAAAGCTCCATGGGAAATCATTCAAATCCCGATGTATTAATCCCACTAACCATGTCGTATATAGCTTTCCAGTTTGCTTTCAAAGTGTTCAATCGAGACCTAATGTGAGGATCAACCTTAATTCCACATGCAGGAGACTTTTCAGCCAAGATTTTTTGCAATTGAGTAAGTGATCCAGTCTTAAAACCATTATCAGCAGCCAAGGAACCTTCTTCATGAAGAAATATCAATGCATCAACAAGCATAGCATCCTCTTCAATGGTCCAAAGACGTTGCTTTCCTCTTGATCGTCTGCTTCCATTACCTATACAAAAAATTAATAAAATAAAAATAAATCCACTGATAAAATTTAATGTTGTTAGTGTTAGTCTATATAATAGTAACTTCAAACATAGAATTATTAGCAAAAAAAAAACCATAAAACTAACATTTCAAATATACGAATAACATGATACAAATGCCAATCCACTTATAATAGTAAAATCACCCATAACAAATAACACAACACTAATACACTTGTACAAAGAAGTTTACACATCCACCAAATTTATCAGTACTCATCTACTATCCCTACGCCTCACAAAATCAGCAAACATTTCATTGGCTAATGCCTCCCGAAAGTTGCTCCAAGCATTAGATGGCTCGATTGTCAAAATAGGTGGGGCATCCATATTAGATATATCCACTTCCTCTTCTTCAAATCCATCTTCAAGAGGATCTGATCCTTGTTGACGAATCAAATTATGCAAGAGACAACAAGCTATGACTATTCGACTATGAGTTCGAATGGGATAAAATGAAGGACTCCTAAGAATAGCCCAACGTAATTTTAACATCCCAAAGCAACGCTCAATGACATTGAGTGCTGATGCGTGCCTCAAATTGAAGCATTCACGTGTATTAATAGGGTGTCTTCCTTCTCTCCATTGACTTAAATGATACCGTTGACCTCGATAAGCGGCAAGAAATCCTTCACAATTTGTATAGCCAACATCAACCAAGTAGTATTGTCCTATATAAAGCAAAAATTAAGTTACCATATGACAATGATAATTGACACAAAAATTAACATTTAACTATACATAAAAAAAATAAATTATCCCATCAATGTTGCTAGAAGAAAGAGCTTTCATTTACCTTGAGGCACTTTTAAGTTTCCATTTCGTCTATGAATTGCATCCCTCAAAACTCTTCCATCAGCAGTTGACCCTTCCCAACCAGCAAGGACATATACAAATTGTGCATCTAGGGAGCAAACACCAAGAACATTAGTGGCTATTTCTCCTTTTCTATTTCTATACCTTGCTTTATCTTTAATGGGAACTTTCACCTTAACATGGGTACCATCGAGGGCACCTAAACAATTCTGAAATAACATAAAGTAGAAATTTAAGTATAATAAAAACATGATAAAAATAATTCACATTATAATGATCAACAATATACCTTAAACCACTTCCACTTCTCGTCCATTGAATCCTCGTGAATCGGTTCAGGTTTCTTAAATAACTCATCACTTAATCGCATCATAGCCATTAAGACTATATTAAAGTATCGACTTATAGTTTCACCCGACCTCCCAAAATAAAATTGTACAACTCTATTCTTTACATGATGAGCAAGAATGTGGAGAAACATTGCAACTTGTTCATCAACCAACATATTTCGATTTGGCTTTAAACCACCTCTTATATCAAGCATAAGACATAACTTGTCAAAAGTGGCCCTATTCATTCTAATAAGATTAAAACAAGTGCTATCACTAATATACAATAGATTTCGAAGATGAACTCTCCTAGAATAAAAGTCCACAGTGTATGGTTGATGAGGAATTCGGCGTCTATGCATGGCAACAGCAATACAGACACTCATCAAACATTGGTGCATTGCAAATACAACACGTAACCACCAAACTAGCATTTACAAAACTAATTCATTTGTTTCTGCATCCATCACTGTATAAGAACAGGTAATCAGCTTTCACATGTATAAAGCAAATATATTAATATATCAAAAATTATTTAGCAAAATCCCATGAGCTCTCACATGTTTGATATACTAATATATCAAAAATAAAAATCATTTGCTAATACATTGATATATCAGTCCAAGAGCACTATCATGGCAGTTCAATTTGAACAAGAAATGCATAGGAGAAGCAGAAGAGCATCACAACATATACAGGAAGCAAAAATGAACAGCAAAAGGAAAAGAAATGAACAATAACAAAAAATTTCTGTTAAAAGCAGGAGAGTCTTGTTGAGTTGAAATGGATTCACTACAATCACGCCACTTTCAATATTACAACAAGAAAAAAAAAATCCAAAACTACAATTGAAGCAAAAAAGGAAAGAAAAAAGAACCCTACTTACTGCGATTTCTCAACAAAAATTAAAGTGATAGTGTATAAGGATGAAATTTAAACGTTGCCCATGAATCAATGTAAGTAGTTATCATTTGCCCAAGTTTAGCGAACACCACATTTGGTGTGAAATGGGATGGAACAAACACACTTTCTGGCATTCACAGATTGCAAATAGCTTTAATGCAAGATCTTGCTAAGAGGTTCTAGAAATTCACACATCCATGAATTAAAGCAATGCTTGTCTAATAGGTGTAAGAAAGCCCAAAAAAAATGTAGAGATGAAGGACCATTGGCCAAGCATTGCAATGTAAAAAGAAACCCCTTTTCTTACAAGCATTCATTCTAGGCGAGATTTGAAATAGAATGAAATAAAAGATTAACTTCAAAACCAACCCAGATTTAAAAAGCAAGAAAACTTCAGCAAGGTGGCAAGATTTTTGGGGATACGAGTTTCAATTAAAGTGAGGAAGAAAATTCGATACTGTAAATTTTGTGCAGAAAATAAGATGCTGTCAAATGAGCTTCACACACACTTTCTCATTCTCCCTTTTCCTTTGTTTAATCACATTGATTTGGAAAAAAAAGGATGGATTCATGAATTCCAAGGGAAACATGAATTCCTCTGACCCCTCATTTCTTTCCTACTCCCTGCTGAGTTGAAAATTGATCAACTCATCCTTGATAACATTAACAAGCTGGTTGTACAACTCCCTTAAGTCTTGAGAAACACAATTCACATGCTCAATCACATCACTATAAAATAATGGAAAACTTAGTTAACATATTAACAACATTGTACATACCGGGTCTAGTTTGGCCAATCTTCTTTTGCCCTTTCTACCATGCTTAACTTCGATCACCCTCCTACCAAACAGTATGCCAATGTTGCTATGCCTCTCTTTTTTTGCCACATCTTTCACTTTTTCTTCTATCCAGAAGTGAACAGCATTGGCATATCATGGTTTACACTTTTGGTCAACGGGAAGTGTTCACAAAAATATATCTGCACCATCAATCATAATCAATTACATCCAACTATTTGTTATCAAACTAATAATAACAAGCTTTAATTAACAAATGCATACCAACAATAAGTACATGCAGCCACCAACATTGCAAGCCCCTGTCGTCTTTTTCTTGAAAAATTTTATGTACTCTCCTATCTCCTTCAGTAGGTCTTTCAGAATGTATGTGACCCAATTAAAACCATTAAATCCATTCTTTGTGTACCACATAAAACCTTCAATAGTAGCTTACTTACAAATGGACTGGTCGTTGGAGCTAGAAATATGCCAAGGGTAAGAAAGACAAAGATGAAGTCGAACTCTTCTTCCGTGTAGAGCCCATCTATTAACTCCTTCACTATCCTCATGTATGTGACTCTGAAGAATTTCCTCTTCATCTCCTTAAAGCTTTCATCTTCTTCCTCTGCATTCATGCTCACCTCATTCCCACTATTGGGCAGTCCAAGTAGCCAGGAGACCTTGTTAACATTGATTTCTTTCATCTTCCCTTTGATTCTTAATCTGTTTATCAGTGGATCATACGATTGAAGAACTGCCAAAATGAGGTCATAGGGTAGTTGAATGGATTGCATATTGAGCATCTTTTCAAACCAAATTCCTTCCACCCGCCTCTTCAACCCTTCATTTTTTTTTGACAAATTCGACCAACAACACTAGTTGTGGTAGTGAGCAACGAGTGTGAAACTTATGAACAACTTTTCTCCTTCATCTGGGTGGCCTTGTATTGTTTGCCATCTCCTTGTACTTATTCCTTTTGTCTTCCAACAAACCCTTCCATGCCCTTATACCTCTTCATTTTGTTCCTTCAAGTTAGTACTTGTTACCTTCACCTTTTTCTTTCGGCAGTACTGTTAACCTCTAGAATCTCATGTCATTTTAGTGCATATTCCTTGCATTTTAATACATTTTTGGTATTGTTGTGCATGTTTTGATTACTCAAAGTTAGGTAATGTACATGAGGTTTTTGATTGCATATTATTGCTTAATTGTGTATATTTTGGCTCTTATCCTTGTTTATTAAGAATTGATAAATTTAATCATTTTGCAAGGTATATTTTGGTAGAAAAAGAATTTGTTGCAAGCCATTTGGAATTAGCTTAGAAGCATTTGGAGATCAAAGTTGATTCAAAACTACATTAGGAAAGTCAAAGAGGAAGAAATAGAGATCAATTTATGGGTAGAACACATTAATTCGAGGTGATTTCCAGAGGCAAAATGAGCTGCAGCGCACTTATCTTGGCTACAGCGCACTTTCAACCCGAGAGGAACTCAGCTGCAGCTCAAAACAGTTCCGCCGCGGCCTAATTTTGACAGCAAAACGCACAGCATCAATAATGAGCAAAAAATCAGATTTTTAAGTCAAAAACCCGAGGGAGCCCGACATTCTGCACTTCTTGGGAGCATTTTGGAGCTTGGCTCTGCTAGGGTTTGGGTCTTGAAGAGCTTGGAGCAAGAGATTGAGCTTTGGAAGAGATTTTGAGCTTCCTTCTCTTGGTTTTCTCCTTCCTTTCCCTTTCCTCTCTTGTAATCTGTTTTGGGCTATGATTCTTCTTGTGATTTGTAGCTTGTGGCTGATAATGAGTAGCTAAACTTTTCATTCTAGGATTATTTTGAACCCTTGTATGGATTAACTCTTAAATACTCCTCTCTTTTTGTGATTAATGATATATATGTGTTCATTTTACTCTTTGCTTAATGCTTCTAAATGTTTGATCACCATTTAGATGTTGGGTTCACTTGATTGATGCTTAAGAGGGCTAGGTTGAGTGTAGAACTTGAGTAAAATGGTGTAGGTACTTGAAATTTGCATGATGAATGGATGGTTTTGTTAGCAAGATAGATATATACTTGTCAACCTTGCATAGTCACATTAGGATTGGAGCTTGAAAATTGGGTTTATTAATTGTAACAAGAGATTGAGCAATTAATGGAATTAAACACTTGTTCTTGACTTGAGAAAGCTTTTACAAGTATCTTTAGAATCATAGAATAACACATTTATACATTAAGAGCATTTATGAGAGGAAGTTATGTCAAGGTTATGAATTACAAGGGGGAGAAATAATCCTAGGCTCCAAAAATCATCCTTGAAGATAAAGAATCAATTGTTTTTATCACTTTATAGTTTTAGAAATTAGTTTTCAAAATTATCATTTCACACCAAATGTTTGATTTGTTCAACTTGATTGAATACACCTAGCCTTTTGATTGGTTGAGATTTTTAAACAAATCCTCATGGCAACGATACTTTCTCATCACTTTATTACTTGACGCAACCCGTGCACTTGCGGAGTGAACAAGTACTCCTTCTTGAACCAGATTAAGCCATTGTTTATTTCTTTCAATCTCTTCCCTAATTTTTCTCCATTTTGCTGTCCTGATAAACATGTTTTGCCAGTTCATTTCCCGCAATACAGAGGAAGAGAAAACACATAAAAAAATTACTACTACAAGCGTTCAATGAGAGATAAGCACGGGATAGAGGAAGAAATGTAACCTGGTCGTGCCAAACCTACAACAATGCCTCCTCCACTACATTTGATGCCAAGTGCACTGACTAGATCAAACCCAAGATAAGGGATTGTGCGAGACAATGGGAGTTCAGGTTCACCACATGGGGAAGCAAGTAGGAGAAATAGTGGACAGAGTGAGACTGTTGTTGGAAAATGCAGCTCCTTGCCCATGTTTTCCCTCTCAATTGGAGAAATAAATGGCTCCTCTCCCAAACACTTTTAAACCCTAATTCACTAACAAATGATGATAATCGACTAGGGAATGACATACATTACTTTTCACAGCTCATTCGAATGGATATATCATTATTCGAATGATGTCTTCTTTTCATTTCTGATATTCAAATGAGGCCTTCTTTCCATTCGAATGAAATTCTCATCTTTAGCTTATCCGAATGTGCACTCGACATATCCTTCAAATTTTCGATTATTCATTCGAATGATGAAAGATCATGATTCGAATGAACAACTTATTTCAGCACTTCATTCGATTGATCTTCATATGCATTCCGATAATTTCTTATCTTCACTTCATTCGAATGACTAACATATTCTCAACGTCACCTTATCCCTTATCCGAATATGGTTCCAACCCAATTTTTTCATAATTCACTTCTCATTCGAATGAAAATATTATTTTCAATGCTTCAACGGATTTTCCAGCTTTCCACCTCAAAATTTGGTCTTCTTCCTCATTCAACTCATTACCTTGCACCAAAATTTCAGTACATTATGTATATGCCAGGAAAATTTTAAGCTCACTCAACTTGCATATGAAAAACAGTAGTCATTTCCTCACTTTGCTCCCGGAAAACATCAGAATATCATAATCAAAATCATTTATCATAGGTGCTATGGGAAGCAAGAGATAAAAGCCTTCATGCCAACAACGTTGTCTCCTCGGTTGCACTTGAAGCCGTAGCAACTAGCGGGTCGAAGAAAGGTTGCCATTGTGGTCAAACAAATGAACAATCCATTCTTCCGCAGCATTTATTAGGATTAAGGGCAATAGTGTCTTTTCAAAAGATTTCATAATCCCTATTTGGTCTAGGGTCTTGATTTAGGAATATAGAAATTGGAGACCCTAATATGTCATTTCCCAATTTTGAGGGGCTTTTCCTGGGATTTTCCCTTGAAACTTTGCACTGAGAACTTTTGGAATAATTTTCTTATTATATAGTCTCCAATCACAATTGGTGCCTAGTCTTTACTCTTATCTCCATCTTAGTCCACAAACAATTTCCCAAAGTCTTGTGAAGTATGCCAACGTTAGTCAACATAACGTCCTAGTCCACATGGTTGTGAGTGTTTGTATCTTATACTCTTATTTATAAAGTTGAAATAGATGATTTTTTTCCTATCTATAAGTTACATTATTAAATTTTACAGATGAATATATAATTTTATATACCATATATTTATTATTATGTAAACTTTGTACTCTTTGGGTAATTAAAGTGTATATTATCAATATAAGGTAAAGTTAAACAGTCACTAAATTTTAAGACAGAGGTAATGAAATTTAGATTTTTTTCTTAATTTTAATGAAATACATACATTGGGTGAAAGGTCATTATTAAAATTGAAATGCATTTTCTTATATATTAATTTTTTTCATCTCTCTTTTCAGTACTTTAATTCTAAAGTGTGAATATTTATTAATTAATGAAATGAAATTAACTCAAACTTGTATTACAAATATAACAACGACTAAATATGAATTATAAAGCCATCTTCTGGCATAGTAGTTTTCTTTCTATTGTGAATCTGCCTCCAATATTCCACTCAGAAATTTCCATCATTTAAGAAGAAAATTTCTAGTCATTGTCTCCCACTCATACGCACCCAACATGTCATTTGTCTTAGTGTTGTCTATTTTGTTCAACAACTTAATTAGTGGAAGGCTTCTAAATTTGACTAATTCGAATTAATTGGCATAACAAAGCTATGACGCTTGCTTCTTTAATGACTCTGTTAGCCTAATTTTTCTGTAAGTATCCCAACCAAATTCTTAGTGGATAACCCGTGCATATGAAAATGCTATCAAATATTTAATTAAAAGCCCTAAAGATAATATATAATACTTTCAAAATTTAAAGTGAGCATTTTCCTGTAATACCATTAGAAATAAGCCCACTTAGGTTATATTTCCATATTTTCAATACCTAAAATGTAAGCAATCTTAATTATGGGGCACCACGTGAAATTCGTTTGCCAGTATTTGCATTTTTCAATACGTAATTAATTTTATAAACACTATCTAAATTTGGAGGCATGCGTTAGTCTTGATGAGTTAACAGGTAGGTGGAATTTAAATTTTGGTGACTTGAAGGCTCGAGGTTTAATTTAGCCATCAATGCCTATAACTATTTTAAAGCTAACACCCCTTGTCTAGTTTTTAAGTGTGTGGCTTTAGTTTCGATGTTCCTCCACTTCACTGCAATCAAAATGATGCCTTTCATTGTTACCAAACATCTATTTTTTTTTTTAAAAAAAAAAGGCTCCCATTTTTTATTTATAAACCAACTATATTAAAATATATTACCAAACAATTTTTTTTATTTTTTTTAAAAAAAGGCTATTGTCAAAACAAGAAAACAAACAAGGTCAAAATTTTGCTGACATTAGGACTTGCCGTTTAATTTAGCCGTCAATGCCTATGACTAGTATAAATCTAACACCACATGTCTACGTTTTAAGTGTGTGGAGTTTGCAAATTCCATAGCCACAATCAAAATGATCTCCTACATTATTACCACCATTTTTCTTCTATGCATTGCTTCTCAAATTCTGCTGCCAATACCTGGAGCTGCCATAGCCACCGCAAGCTCAGAGACTGATAGGCTTGCTTTGCTTTCTCTGAAGGATAAGTTAACCAATGGTGTTCCAGAATCTCTTCCTTCATGGGATGTTTCCACTCACTTCTGTAAGTGGCAAGGTGTTACTTGCAATCTCCGCCACATGAGAGTCTCAGCCTTGGACTTGTCAAATCAAAATCTGGGTGGCACTCTTACACCAGCATTAGGTAACTTAACGTTTCTCAAACTCCTCAATCTTTCACAAAACGGATTGCATGGTCAAATTCCTAAACAAATTGGCCAACTTAAACAGTTGCAATTTCTCAATTTGAGTTCTAATAATATCCGAGGAGAGCTCCCTGTAGAGCTAGCAAACTGTTCTAAGCTCCAGCATATTTCCTTTCGTTCCAATACTTTAACCGGCAAAGTTCCCTTCTGGTTTGGTTGTATGCGACAACTCAGAGTGTTGGGAATCGGAACTAATAAATTTGGTGGCTCAATTCCACCATCCTTGGGAAATCTTTCATCTTTGGAACACTTGTCAATTTCATATAATAATTTGGAAGGAACCATACCTCAATCTCTAGGTGGGCTTTCAAATTTGCACGTGCTCTATCTTAGTGAAAACAATATTTCTGGTGTAATCCCTTCTTCACTTTACAATCTTTCTCGCATGGAATATTTAGATCTTCCTTTCAACTCCTTGTCTGGAACCATTCCATCAAATATTGGCCTTGCTTTCCCAAATCTTCAAAGGTTTAATGTTGGACACAACATGTTGACAGGAACTATTCCAACTTCACTATCCAACATGTCACAATTGAAACTATTTGCAATATATGAAAATGCCTTTAGTGGCCTAGTCCCTATCTCTTTGGGACTACTGCAAAACCTTCGAGTATTTGTGATTGGCAAAAACAATTTAGGGAGTGAAGAAGGTCACGACCTAGATTTCCTCTCTTCCTTAACAAATTGTACTCAATTGAAAGAAATAGAGTTGGTAGGAAATAAATTAAGTGGTGTATTGCCAAATTCAATTGGGAATCTCTCTTCCCAACTCGATATTCTTAGTATGGGAAATAATAGTATATTTGGAAGCGTACCTAATGAGATTGGGAAACTAAATGGATTAACTTACCTTCTCTTGCATTATAACTTCCTTCAAGGAACAATACCATATTCGATTGGAAAGCTTGAAAATCTTGGAGGGATGAACCTAGAGCACAATCAATTATCTGGTAGAATTCCTGATATCTTTGGAAATCTTACAAAGTTGTCTATACTTTCTTTGTCTCATAACAACTTTGAAGGAACCATCCCATTAAGCCTCAAACATTGCAAAGGGATGCAATTCTTGTACATAGATGAAAATAACTTGAGTGGTAATATACCAAAGCAAACTTTCAGTTATTTAGATGGCTTGGTGGATCTTGACATGTCTTCCAATTCCCTAACCGGCCCCATTCCATTTGAGATCGGTAACATGAAGCAATTGGTTGAATTATATATAAGCGGAAACAATTTTTATAGTGAAATTCCAGTGGCACTTGGGGGATGCTTAATGTTGACAAATCTTCATATGAGTGGGAACTTTCTCCATGGAAGTATTCCCTCATCCATTAGTTTCTTAAGATCCCTCATTGACTTAGACCTCTCCAACAATAACCTGTCAGGCACAATCCCACAAGAACTAAAAGATTTCCCAATATTGGAGACTTTGAACCTATCTCACAACCATTTTTATGGTGAGGTTCCAAGAGGAGGAGTGTTTGATAATATTACAGCTATTTCACTCATAGGAAATGAGAATCTTTGCGGTGGAATACCTCAATTAAAGCTACCTAGATGCCCGAATAAGCCAAAGAAGCATTTCATCAAAGTGGTAACCCTTATCATTGCGATAAGTGGTGCTCTCACTTGTTTTGTAATTTGCCTAGTCATTTGCAAGAGAAGAAAACATAAGAAGTTGATTTCCTCCCCATGTTCCCCACAAAATACTCACTTGAGGGTTTCTTATAAAGAGCTATATGATGCAACCAATGAATTTTCTTCATCTAATTTGGTTGGTGTAGGAAGCTTTGGTTCTGTGTACAAAGGAACTCTTCAAAAGTTTGAAAGTCATATTGCAATAAAGGTCTTGAATCTTCAGGTGCATGGGGCAACAAAGAGTTTCATCACAGAATGCAAAACTCTTAGTAAAGTCCGGCATAGGAATCTTTTGAAGATTTTGACTTCATGCTCAAGTGTTGATTATGAAGGCAACGATTTTAAGGCCCTTGTTCTTGAGTTCATGCCAAAGGGGAGCTTGGAGAATTGGCTGTCAGCAAATGAACGAGGTGAAACTATAAATTCATGTATGAATTTTAGACAGAGATTGGATGTAGCGATTGATGTAGCTCATGCTTTGGATTATCTTCATCATGATTTTGAGGAAACAATTGTTCATTGCGACATCAAGCCAAGTAATGTTCTTCTTAGTGATGAAATGGTGGCACATTTGGGGGACTTTGGATTAGCCAGGCTTTTTCATGAGGTCTCAAGCAATTCTAGAGATGGTCAAATTACATCCTCAGCAATTAAGGGAACTATTGGATACATTCCTCCAGGTATGGCTCTTCTTATGCTACTGATTTTATGTTCTTCAATGTGAATTTTATTTATTTCCTATACTGACATTAATTGATAGAGACTACATTTTAAGTGTCCAAAAGATTTTTATGATATTCTTTGAAGAATATTAATGTTTGGTTAGAGTATGGAGAAAGCGGGCAAGTTACAACACAAGGGGATATCTACAGCTATGGGGTTCTTGTGCTAGAGATGCTCACTGGAAAGAAGCCAACAGATAGCATTTTTCATGAGGACCTAAGCCTACCCAAATTTTGCAAGCTAGCATTGCCAGATGGAGTCCTTGAGATAGTGGATTCAAGTTTGCTTGTTCTATCTGATAGAGACCACATGAGGGTCAAGCAAAATTCATATATGGAACACAGTATTAAGGAGACTCTAGCTAGCTTTGCTCATATCGGAGTGGCATGTTGTGCAGAATTGCCTAGGGAAAGAATGAACATGAAAGATGTTTTAGCAAAGTTGCTTGCAATTAAGCAAAAGTTATCAACTTTGAACATTATGATATGAATTAGCACAGAGGGTCTTTTTAGGTTCTTCTCTGTGTGGAGTTGGTGTATTGTTTAGAAGTTGTAGGCCATATAATGCTTTCTTTAATTCATGTTTTGCGTTGTATGCGGAGTTGCTTTGCTTGGGTTTCATCAGTTGTATTTCCCTTTTGTTAAAATCATATATTTGTTTATTTATATTTATATTAAGTTTCAGTTTGGTTCATTGAGATTAATTAAAAAGTGTCATTCAATCATTTTCTCTTAATGCCATTATTAGTTCCATTTAACAAAAAATACTGACTCATCAAATTTAAATATTGATAAATTATGGGTAAATTTTAAAATATAAAAATGATTATATTAAAAATTGATTTGGAAGCATATTTTGATATCACGATTGCATAATCACCATTTAAATTTACCGAGTCAACATTTAAATGAAATTATTGGTGTTGAGAATAAATGATTAAAATCACGCTTTTAAATTTAAGGGATAAAAATAAAACTTGATGTAAATTAAGGATCAAATATATACTATAACTTTCGATTTTTCTTTTAATGATAAATATCATATTATAAGTTTCTTTAACTAAAAAAAAAAAGAAAAAGAAATAAATGGACATGTATTAGTTTTGCTCAGGGTTTGTGTTTTTTATCTACCATGAATTGCCTCTTTGTGATGAGGCAACAAGATTTAATATTGAAGAAATTTCTTATAACCTATTTTGCTAAGAGATATATATATATATATATAAAGTTGTATTCAAATTCAAAAGAAAATATTTGTTTTTGTTAAAAAAGTTACATACAACCCTCTGTTAGGGTTTATACTTGTTAAGCTTTTATTTGTTAGGCCTCTTTTGGTTCACCTCTTATTGGACCTTTTTTTTAAAAAAAAAAAATTCTTGCCCTAGTATTAATGAAAAATCATTATATTAGAGCCAAAACATATTAATATCTTCAACTTGAAATATAATACTTTTATTCCTAATAATAAAAAAATATGATTTTAACCAATAGGCTATATCTTGTGGAAAGGGTTAGTCCATCAAAGCATCACAAACCAAGGTAAGTATCCACACTAAGAGATATATCCATATTTAATGTTTAATAGTGTCTCAAATATAATTAAACTTATCATTCAATATTTTTTTTGTAGAGAATTTAGTCTTAGAAGCTTTTAATTTTTCAACAGTAAAAACTACTTTTTCAACGTAATTTACGGACTATAAGGTAAACATGTGAGAGAAGTTTTACTTTAACTTGCATAAACGTAATTTTTCAAATGGTAATGCAAAAAGGCGTATAGGTTATAGCTACTGTGGGAATTGGTTTCACTTGTTACTTTATTAGGAGAGTTATAAAAGGTACGGATTTATTTTTTTTAGAATTTTATATTTTGCTAAAAAAGCTTTATTGGGTTTAAAATTTAAAATACAGATAACCGCTTAAGCATTTTTTTTTGTTTGAAAAATTATTCAAAAAATCATCATTCTGAAAAATCATATTACAGGCCAGATTTGAAAGGCTTTCTTTACTAAACAAATTGCTCAATAGGGGAATCGGATCCATTATTGAAACCTGAAACTTTAAATTTAGTAATTATTTAGACTAAAAAGTTATTGTGTTTCGTATAATTTTATCCTTGTTTATGTCCTATCGATTCTTCAAATTCTGAAGTTACGATGAACGATTCTAACATTTTTTTAATTATTTTTAGATAATTTTAATTAATTAGTGATAAATTTAAATATGTCAAACATAAATTTTTTAAATTGACATATTGTTTTAATTCGGTCCAATGTTTGAAGTATACTATAGTGCTTATTCAATCTATATACAAGATAGACTTGTATACACAAAATGTTCACCATCTTCTTAATTGTTAAAAATTAATAATAAAAATATGAAATAAAAATGTTTATATGGATTTAAAAAAAAAAATTGCCCTCAAATTTTTTTGCGGATTTACACCAATCACTAAAAAATGACTTTCAACAATGACTTTTGGCGGTGCCAAAAAAAGCCTCCGCTAAAAGTGTACCCTTAAGTATCGATTTTTTTTTGTCGTCATTGATAGCAATACTTTATGCGGCAATTTTTCATTCGTTGCTGAATGCTAAACTTTCAGCGGTGATTTCTTGCAGTCGTTGCAAAAGGCCATACTTTCAGTTGTGACTTTTTTCAGCTGCCGCTGAAAGCAAGACTTTCAATTGCGACTTTTTTGTTGCTATTGAAAAGCCACATTTTGCGAGATGATAGAAAACTAACTTTCAATAGCAATTTTTTATTAACAAAGAATGTAATTTTTTATTTAAATTTTAATATTTAACATCTCATAATATTAAATATGTTATTGATGAAAATAAAATGAATAAATTAATCAAATTACATTTTCATCTATTTCATGCTTAAAAACAATTGCTTAATAAGGTGTTCATATATATGTATATTCCCACCACAATTTCTTTCTCTCTCATGTTCAAAATTGAAGGAGACAAATTTGATGATGATTGAAAGAACCAATTGATAATCTAACCATTTATATTTAAGGTTTAGGTGTCTCCAATCACCCTACAAAATTATCCTCTAACCTTGTATTTGATCAAAATCATTCGGTTTGGATTGAGCAAACATTAATCGTTCTAGGTGAAATAGAGGACTCAAATGTCTAATCAAGATCATCCAAAACAAAAGGGTCAATATGTTTGGAACTCCCAAAAAAGTATCAATCTAATTCAGTAGAAAATTACTTTATGATCATTACCTTTAGAAGATATACTTTCGGATATATTATTATAGTTTCAAATGGACTTTTTAAGTCACTTTATAAAAATACAATTTACCAAATGTTAATTAACATATAACATGACTTGTCTAATATATTAAATAATATGTGATTCTTTATACTCTCTCAAACCTCCACCAAAACAACCATTTTCTAAAAATATTAAATATAACCATCTAAATAATATATTTATACCATGTTATATAATTTTTTTTAATACAGTCTTAAAACATAATATGAATTATAGCGACAATTTATAGTTAAAAAATAATAAAAACTGAACACATATAACAATAGTTATCAATAACCTTTTAATTATTTTGTATATTAATTACTTATTTTTTTGTATATAAAAATTATATTAAGTAAGTTATACGAGGTCAAGTGAGTTTTAAACACTATTTTAAAATAAAAATAAAATATTTTAAAAAATTATCCATATATATGATTTACTTTAGGGTTAAGCTATAAAAATGCCTATGTACTTTTCTTGAATATGCACCTGACACTATATATTTCTGTTGGATGCATAAATGCCTTTCAACTAAAAAAACCAGTGCAAAAATATCACTGTTGTTAACCTCAGGTAACGCCCCTTAATTTTGAAATGTGGGGCTACTATATATATTGTCCAGACATGCACTAAGAAACACAGATTCCGCACCATACCGACGAGTGTGCGTGTTGGGAAGCAGTCAGATCCCAAGTTTCATGGGCAACCATGAATATCCTGTCCCAATTCGTAAAAGATAAGGGAAAAAATTAATAGACAACGAAAAAGATTCCTTTTCCTGGGTTCGACTGGTATTATTATTAGTAGTGTATTACATAAATGGAAGAGCTTGTGAGTAGACAAGTGCATGTTGATAGGTGGGCCACCAGAAACACAATATATTTTAAAAGGGGGGAGTGGCAGCCACCAACCCCCAAAAAAGGCGTAGAAACAGGGGAAAAGAGGTGAAATGTAATGTGTGTGGATATGATTAGATAGACGAATTAGGTATTTATCTTGGTTAAAGAAAATTAACCCTACAATTCAAACCTATTATAATCCGGTAAGAAAGTGACAAGATTTAATGAAAAAAGAGGAATATGATCAACTTGCTTCACTGATGAGCAATCCTGGGTTCGTGCTGGAATGCGAAAACAGGAGAAGATACCGGAATCAAATCCGATGAATTGTCGGTGGAAGATAGTGCTGGAGTTAGAAGATAGAATGTAATTTCTGTTTGAATAAATATTATAGGAGTGACATTTTTTAAAAAGGAAAATACATTTGAATAAATGCTTGGGAAGTAACTTTCAATGAAAAATAACTTAAAAAAACATTAATGTCATTAAATAATATATATTCATATAAATATATATTATTTTATATATTATCATAAAATTAAGAAAAAATAAAATAAAAAATAAAAAATGGAATAAATGAACATATATATTAATGAAATATAATTAAAAAGTAAAATTGTTCTACTAACTAATATTACATAATTAATGTGATAGTAAAGTTTGTATAATTTGTTCTCTAATTATATCATAAACATGATTTATTTGTGTTAAAAATGATGTTATATTTGATGAAGATACCACATCAGTATCATCATTATCAATGTCTTTATCAACTACACCTTCACTTTCAGCATCATATGTTTTATATGTGCAAAAACACCCATGAGTGTTCAAAACTGGAGCAAAAATAAGATTGCCGTTAATTTTTAAAATGTTGACCGTTAATGGGTGTTGGTTTGACCAAAGAGGATGATGTGGATCCTGCGGTGGAGACAAAATTGCTGGCTAGCACACTAGATTCCCTCTTTCTCTCTTCCTTTCTCCTGGCTAGAACCGGCAATATGAGTTCAGGGCTGAACCCCCAACCCATGATGGGTTAGGTTGACAAAATGTTAACCCATTTAAATACGAGTCTTTTTCACTGGTATCCATAGCAGGATAACCTGCCAACCCCCTTTTTTAAACAAAATTTAAAATTGATTTATAAAAATATATGTGAATAACTTTTGAACATAATGCAAACCTAATTAATATTGAATACTTGTTGATCATTTAATTGGTCTATATTTAGTTTAAAGTTAGTCTGGTAAAGTGTATTATATATTTTTAAATTTTATTATCTAAAATTTGTATTAGATATTTTATGTTCAAGTTGTAGTATATTTTTATAAATTAAATTTATGAAAAAAGAATATTTCATTTTAGATATTGAAAAAAATAAAAAAGATATTTAAAATTCAAGTTAAGAAAATATCATAAGTAAGAAAAATATAAAAAAAATTAAAAAAATGGAAATTTTCTTTAAAAAAATAACATTGGTGGGTTAACGGATTAGATTGGAGAAATGCCAACCCATATGGAAACGGGTATTAGGGCGGGCTCAACTCTCGACAAGCTAACCCGTACCGTAACCGACGGGTTGATCCGTTTTATCAGCTCTACCCTCACCTGCAACATTGGCTCTCTCCTTCTCTGACGCCCCTCACATTATTCCCTCATCCTGGCTTTCTTGACTGTACACTAACCACCATCTTTGTTGGAACCCAAGTGTAACGGTGACGCGGTGGAGATTTCGAGCCAAGCGTAACCAAGAACCACCGAAATAGTGGAGAGACCCAATGGAAAGGAAGAGCTCCTGCTCGTCTGCCAAGCTTGGAGGAGAGACCTAACGGAAAAATGGAAACGAGCACCTAAAGCGGTGGAGAGTCACAAGTTGGAGGAGGATTTGCTGTAACGAGGCCTGAGAGGAAATGAGCAAGCATGCGTGAGAGAAGAGAGGAGGCAAATCCGGATGCTTATTTATTTTACAAAGGTAAATTGGCTGCAAACGTAGAGGCCACGCAGGGGGGATCTACTCTTGCCTTGAAGGATATTCTCTTCCTTAAGTCATTTTAGAGAAACGCTTACCCACACAAGCCATTATGGCTTTTTTTTTTCTTGTACCGTGCGTTTCATTAACCAGAAGGAGCTATAACGCTTACCCAAACACACCGTCCCTTTGGGAATGAAGACCCATTGAAGCCTAGTGGAGTCGTCTTAGAGAACAATTGCTCGTTCTGGTGGTGTTGGCTCAAATGAAAAGAATCAATGGGGATTGGCTAAATTACAATGGGCCCTACATTTCAAAATTAAAGCACATTACCTGCCAATGAAGGTCGTAGTATTTTTGCACCAATTTTTTTAGAGAGAATTACTATAAAATTTTATGTAAGAGAATTAATATCATAAAGGTCACATTGACAACTCAAGAAGTTACTATTGACAACTCAAGCAGCTACCATTGACAACCTCTTGGGACCTTTTTGATATTAATTCTTTTGTATAGGACTTTATAGTAATTCCCTATTTTTTTATAGTTGATAAACATTTATACACCCAATAAAAGAACATGGAGTCCAATGCACATTTGAGAAAATTATATAATCATTTTTACCCTTTAACCCTTTACTCTATAATTGACATTCTTCTTTATCATCTTACACAAAATTGTTTTTTTTTTAACTTTGTATTTAGCAAATATTTGTATGCTAACTCATTTATTAAATAAATAAAATTGATATATTAAATTAATAATAATATATTAATTTTATTAATATTTTAATTTATTCATAAATAATATTATAGTAATTATATTAATAACATTAATATATACAAGTTATAGAAGATATATTCACGTATATATGTATTTAAATATTATAAAATAATATCTAGATATATTATATATAAATAAAGATAACATTTAATTATATAAATAATATTTTATAATATTTAATATTTAAGATACGCGTGTAATTAAATCATGTATTAAACAATATATGTTTGTGGGTGTTTGTGTTGTTTTGTATTATATATATATAATTTTGTAATAATTATCATTAGGTTTTTTGTAGCCCAACAGTAAGGAGTACAGACACACAATAAAGAGATTTGCTGGAAACCCAGCTAACTTGTGGTATTGGAGACTCGCTCCTGGGATTGGAAAATTTCAAGACAAGATTTTTCCTCTTCTCACTGTTGTCCCCGTCTCCTGTTTTGTTGTTTCTGTTATATACTTCAAGTTGTGTTTGGTTGAGGGGACCAGAAGGAATGGAAGGAAAACTGATACCCTTCTCTGTTTGATTTGAAATTCTGGAGGGAATGAGAGTTTAAATCTAGATTACCCTCCCTTTCTATAACCCCCCATTTTGACTCCTTTCGAAATTGAAATTTTTTAGAGGGGAGCTAAAAATTTTGACAACTTTATCTCTATAGATTTTATGTTATTCCACTAATGCAAGTAGGAAAAATGTTATTATAAAATAATTAATAAATAAAAATATTAATTTAAAATTAATTATAAATAAGAATTATATTATTATATTTTAAAATATTGTTTATAAAATAATTAAAAAAATATATTATTATAAAATTAATTTATAAAAATACATGATTATGAATAAAAAATAATGTTATTATATTATAAAATAATTTAAAATAAAAATATATGATCATCATTAAACAATATCCCATTTTGAAAATATAGTATTATATTTATTATATAAAAATAGAATTACATTAATTATAATTTATATAACATAATTAAAAAATATAAACTAATATGGATGGATAAAATAATAAATTAATACCACACCTTTCATTCCCTCTTCTCCTCAAACCAAATAAAATTATTACTTCCCCTACGTTTCCTTACCCTTCCCTTCAAACCAAACATACCTTTAGTTCCATGTGCATCCTCTTCCTTCCCTTCAAATCTATGACTTGTTTCTCAACCCACCATGGTATGGTAACAGGCAATTCAAACTTATTTTTTTTTTTATGAATGTCTGACAATTTTCACAAATATGTAATGAAACGGAACTAGTTACAGTGCTAAACGTAAAGCTTAGCTTACCTTACTAATCTGATCTGTACTGTCCAAATCAGATCTGAACGGTCCAAATTTGATTTTATAAAAATCTATAATTTTCTAAAAAAATTATACCAATAGATGCAGATAAAAAATAAAAGGAATCTCTCAATTACTATTTTTTTAAAGAATAATTTTTTACTTAAAAAATCATTATTTTAAAAAAAATCAAATCTGAACCGTCCAACTAAATTAATAGGATGAGTTAAACTTTGAGCTTAGCACTGTAACTGATTTCGCAATGGAACTTGGAATAATAAAGGCACGATGATTGTTGTTTTAAATTTTCTTTCGAGATAATTTTTTGAAAATTCTGGAAATCAACGTATCCCCATCACCTACACCTCTTCCATCTCTCATTACTTTACAAATACCTCGTCATCTCCTCCATCTTGAATCTAGACCTTCACAGTCCGACCTCCGTCCCTCCCTCCCTCCCTCTTCCTTGGCCATTTGAGATCGATCATGTCTCCTTGTCATCCAGTCATCTCCCTTGATCAACGACAAGAGATGGTGAGGTCGACAATGAGCTGGTCTTTTCCTTCCATCGACAGTGTTATCAGATTCAATTCCTCTATTCTTTGACAGCATCGTCTTCTAAAGTCGCCGATAGCTACGACGACACCAACACCCACTACTATTATCTTCATCTTCCTTGCAATTCCAACATATTCATCGTCTCTGTCCATGGTGAGGTCGATTCCATCTGGTTTGAAGGCAAGAGATGGTTGGGTACATTGACAAATTTGGTTAAATGAACATCAATAGCAAAAATAGGACTGGTTATGGTTTATTTCATCTCAGTTTAAGAAGTTTGCTTTTGGCTTTAACTTTGTCTTCAAAAGTTAATAGTATTAACAGTTTGTCAATTAGATGAGAGATGAAGTATTCACAGCAAAAGTTGCAGAGAAGAAGAAACGATCCAATGAGGCATGGTCATGGTGGGTGTTGAGAGTGATAAGAGAGATGCCATCTACAATGGAGAGAGAAAATTAGTAACATAACATTTTTATTTATTATAAGGTTACTATAGTCTTTTTATAATTTATGATTGATTATAAAATAAAAATGATGCAAATATTCCCACCAGATATTACCTGACACCAAACATATATAATTTTAAAGCTCCAACCCCATTCCTAATCCCATCCCCTGTCACAACCGATCACTCTCGGTCCACATCCATCAAAATTCGTTCCTCTGTACCAAACATAGTCCAAGTTCAAACCATGGAAGAGCCAAATTGATTTGATAATTTGGTAGATGAGATGTGGCACAGTAAAGTTGTCACATGTAGCATAGGTAAGATGGTATATATATGTTGACATGTTATTCGTTGATGTTGATGTGGCATTTGTTGATAATGTGGCGTTAGCCAGTCGAGCGGTGACGATGTGGCAATTGCCAGCATAATTACTATTAGTTAATAATTGTGTTCACTTTTAGTGATGACAAAAAAGCCACAACTAAAAGTATATGCTGCCCAGTGTATACTTTCATTTCAGCGATAGTCATTATAGCGATGATTTTTTGGTGATGAATTGTCATTGTTGAAAGTCCTCTAGAGTTGGTAATATGGGGTTGCTTGTGTTGTAAAAAATAAGGCCCGTTGAGATGCGGGCCTTTTTGACTCATACTTACGGCAGGCAAACCTTCCAGTCCCTTTTTTCTAAAAAAAATTAAGATTGATTTATAAAAAATATGTAGACAACTTCTGATTATAGTGTAGACCTAATTAATATCATATGATTGTTGATCATTTGATTTGTGGTTTATATTTAGTTTAAATTCAGTCTTATAAAGTATATTATATATGCTTAAGTTGTATTGTTTAAAATTTAAATTAGATATTTTACGTTCAAATTGTAGTATATTTTTATAAATTAAATTTATAAAAAATGATTTTTTGTTTTAGGTGTTAAAAAAGGATATTTCAAGTCCAAATTAAAAAATAGTATGAATAAGAAAAATATGAAAATATTAAAGTTGGGTTGGATAAATACCGTCCCTCCAGCATACAGGTCTTTTAGTCTAACTCGTGGTAGGCTCAACCCATTAGGGGCGCCGGCCAGCCCCCCACCAGCTCTATTGTGATAATTGCCGTTGAAAGTCAACGTTTTTATAGTGAAAATTTCACTCAGAATTTTCCATCATTAAGTTGAAAATTTCTAGCCATTTCTTTCACTCACATGTAACTTCATTCGTTATAGTGTTGGCTATTTTCGTCAGCTAATTTAATTAGTGGATAGGAAGGCTTCCAAATTTGATTAATTCTTAATTATTGGCAAAGCAAATATGTGGTGCTTGCTTTTCTAATGACTTTGATAATTTTTGTGTCTAGTCTTGCCATTGAATTCTTAGTCACTGAAAATGAAATCAAATAATTAGTTCAAAATCATAAAGATTCTAATACTTTCGAAATTTGTAGTGATCATTTTTTAATAATGATTAAAAAAAGGTTAGAGCACTTAACCTGTAGTATGAAAATAAATATAACTTAGAAATTTGATGTGTTTTGTTATTTCTGAATAAAAAGATCAAAATAAAAGGCTAAAATAGGTTAAACAATGAGATAATATGAATATAATAAGATTTTCTTTTTTTTTGTTGCCTGGGGAAAGATTTTCATTAACATAGAAGCAAAATACAAGATAGGTTCATGAGACAAAAATATTAAACACAAATAGACAATATTTCATAACATTATCCATCTTCATAAAAAATATTCTGAAAATTTTTCTCCATAATTTTCCTTAAAGCAGCAGGGGGTCTTCACACCCAATCAGACGGACACGACCCTATCAATAAAGCTTTTGCAACCAAATCGACTACTAAGTATACTTTTCTGAAAATCCGCAGAAAGTCATGATTTCTAATTAGTTTCATTTTATCAAATATATTCTCAATAATGATATTACACTTCCACTCAGGACTACCATATCCCTTTTTGAGACAACTTACAAGGGATTGGTTGACAGTCTCAAATATCACCTCATCCAAGTGATTGACAACAGCATAGTTGAAAGCTTCATGCAGAGCCATACATTCCATCATAAACGGAAACTCTAATATAATCCTTTTTATTGAAACCATCCAAAACCCATCCATTTGAATCTCGAACAATTGCTATAGATGCTAAATTTTCTTTTCTATTGAGAGCCCGTCAACATTAATTTTTAGAGTGTTACCTTCAGGGGGCTGCCACTTAGCTTTAACTCGTGAAATTGGCCTAGGCACAATCTCAGCATTTTTGTATCTAGTCTTGGACTTCCCAGTATTCTTGTAAAAGATATCCTGTGTAACATCCCAAAGCCCTCCCTTGTAGATAATGTCCCTGTTGCAAACAGAGCAGGGTTTTGTTTCTCTGGGTTTCTACAATAACCCAGAAAACGCGTCTACGAGGGGAATGTATCAACACCCTTATAAGGCATGCTTCGTTCCCCTTCCCAATCGATGTGGGACTTCACATCCTGCATGAGTGAAAGTGAATATGGGATAAGGGTCCAGATTGTGGTAGATAAAATCACATCTCCTTTTCCAAATTTGCCAAAGCAATATAGCGAGATAAGCTTTCTTCCATTCAGACAGATTGGTATTACAAAGCATCCAATTAATCCAAGCATGAATATCAGATATATGTTCAGCCTGGCTGCGAAAGGAGAGGCAGCTACCAAACCAAGTTAGCTTAACCAAATCACAAAGCAGCAAAAGATGAGACAATGATTCTGAATTATTTTTGCAAATAAAGCACAAATTAGCCGATGCGCAATTATGATTGATCTGTAGATTTTGCATAGTAGGAAGAGCAATAGAAAGGAGCCTCCATCTGAAATTCCTAACTTTATAAGGGACCTTCAACTTCCAGACTTCCTTCCATCATTCCAAAAGAAAAACTTATAAATAGGAAAATATGTTAACATATACCATAAAATTAAAATTAACAAATAAAAATAAATTTGAAGTATTATTTGAGAAATATTGTTTTCCTAAATGTTGGTGAAGGTCAAATATGACGTGTTCACTTTTTTTTTTTTTAAAAAAGGTTTGCCCAGAAGTAACGAACAGCAATACATATTGCCATATTCTCAAGAAGCCGTATAATTCATCTTGGTTATGGAAAGGCATCATAGAGTCCGCTGATATTATCACATCAAATCTCAAATTGCACTTTGGCAATGGAGCTGCCATTCCTATTAACCACCCCTTTTGGTGACAAATGCAATCTGGCTCAGCAATTCCTTTGAATATTCCAAATGTTGCTGATCTATTAATGCATAATAGAAGTTCTTGGAATCCTATCAGCTGGAACCACTCTTTGGTCTCTTCCATATACCCTCCACATACAGCCAGAGAAATTATCTCCACTCCAACCTCTTTGATCAATAGGACTGATAAGTTGTATTGGTTGGGACGCCCTTCAGGTAAATATTCTGTTAAGGAAGGTTTTATGTTTCTTTTGAACTAGATATTAAATATTCTCGGTCCCTCTTCTTTTTGGAAAATCACATGGTCAACCAAGCTGCCTTAAAAATGTCTGCTCTTCATCTGGAAATTGATTCATAAGGCTGTCCCAACTACAAATATCTTGTAAGTTCAATGTATAAATTCTACAGTTAACACTACAAAAAAAGATCCTATTTCCGATGGAATTAGCCACGAAATTTTTTCACGGAATTAGCCACGGAAAAATATTCCGTGGCAATTTCTGACGAAAATTTTTCAGTGGCAAAATTAGCCACGGAAAAATAATTTGTGGCAATTTCCGACAGAAATTTTCCGTGGTAAATTTAATTATTATTTAATTATTTAATAATTAATTATTATAATTATAATTTTTATTAGTTAATTATTAATTTCAATTTTAAATTTGGTATTTATTATTCTTATTTTTTTATTATTTACTATTAAATCTTAATTTATATTAATTAAAATAAATATTAAATATGAAAAAATTAGAAATAATATTTATTTTATTTGTAATAATTTTATATTAAAATCATTATTTTTTAAAATAATAAAAATTATGAAATTAATAATCATATAAATAATATATATAAATAATTTATTATGCAGTATAATATTATATATATTTAAATATGCGTTTAGAAGATACAAGGTTGTCGCAACTCAACTGGCAAGGGATCACGTGCGAATACAGGTTGTCGGGGGTTAGAACCTTGGAGGAGGAAAAATTGAGAATTTATCAGGTGGCGACACGTGGCGGGGCCCGAGTTTGAGGTGCCACATGGCAGGGACCTGGGTGAGGTGGTGGCAGCGGCGGAGGTAACACATGGCAAGGACCTTGGTGAGGTGGCGGCTGATAGAGGTAACACGTGGCATTATTATTTATTAAAAAAAACAAATTTCCACGGCAAATTTCCGACGGAATATTCCTTTGGAATTTTCGTGGCAAAGTTTTTTCAAAAGGAATATTCTGTCGGAAATTCGGTGGTAAAATTTTAGACGGAATATTCTGTCAGAAATTCCATCGGTAATTTGCGAAGGAATGAAAATTCCGTCGGTAATCGTCTTGTGATGGTGAAATTTGTGATGGAACGAAGTTCGTAGAAAATTCATTCCGTACCCTTCAGCGGCGACAAAAAACCTTTGGCAGTGACTTTCATTGTTGTCGCCGAAGGGTACTTTCAGCAATGACTTTTGTGTTGCCGTTGAAGGGTATCTTTGTTGCCGCTGAAAGGATTTTCAAAATTATAAAAAAAAAATAATTTGGAGTTGGTGTATTATTTAGAAGTTGTAATCTATAGAGCTTTCTTTAGTTCATGTTTTGCTTTGTATTTGGTTTCATCACTTTTACTATTTCCCTTTTGGTAAAAGCATACAACTCATCATCTAAATTTACATTAATATTTAATTTGATATATTGAGTTTAAAAAGTGTGCATTCGATCCTTTTTTGTCTTATCACCATTATTAATTTCTTTGAATGAAAAATACAAACTCAACAAATTTAAATGCTAATATAATTCTACAATTAAATGTTGATGAAATATGATAAAATTTTAAAATGTAAAAATTATTATATTAAAAATTAATCTTTAAGCATATTTTAATATCATTTGACAACATAATTACCGTTTAAATTTGTTAAGTCAATATTTTTTGTTAAATGAAATTAACATTGTTAAAAATAAATGGCTCATTGCACTTTTAAATTTAAGGAGCCAAAATGAAACTTGATGCATATTAAGAACTAAACATATACTTTAGCCTTTCATTTTTCTTATAATGATGTGTGTGTGTGTGTATTATAAGGTTCTTCAACCAAAAACAAAGAAAATACTTTATGTGTACTTGGCTTTTGGCGATAAGAAAGACTAGACGTTTCCATTGAAATGAACATTTGATTGTTTTGCTAAGGGTTTGTGTGTTTTTTTTTATCTTAATCAAGTGCCTCTTTAAGAGGCAACAGGGGAAAGATATAGCAGGTCCAAATTTCTTTTGTTTTTTTTTTTTAAAAAAAGTTTATATCTTTCTAAGTTTTAGTGGGTTTTGAATTTGAAATAAAGATACATTCTTAACCGTATTTTGAAAAAAAAATATTTAAGAAAATCATCATTTCGAAAAATTAAATTACCTATCAAATTAAATATAGATGATTACTAACCAATTTGTTTAGTAGGGAACCAGATTCATTATTGAGGCTTGAAACTGTAAAAGTAGGAATCATTTAGACTGTGAAAAGTTATTGTTGAAATTATGTATACTATAGTTTGGAATTTTAATGAGTTCACATTTTTATCATTTTTTATGTCTTATCAGTCCTTCAAATTCTGAAGTTATGATGAACGATTCTAACATTTTTTAATTATTTTGTAGATTACATTAATTAATTACTGATTCATTTAAATATGTCAAATATATATTTTTGTAGAATTTACATATTGTTTTAATTCCATCCAACGTTTGAAGTATACCAAATTTTCTTATTCAATCTATATACAAGATACACCAATATGCTCAAAATGTTCACCATCATCACTATCTTCTTAATTGCTAAAAATTAATAATAAAAATATGAAATAAACAAGTTTGTATGGATTTTTTTTTTTAAAAAAAAAGATTAATCTCGTTGAAAATTTCTAGCCGTTTTCTTTCGCTCACATGTAACTTCATCTGTTATAGTGTTGGCAATATCCGTCAACTAATTTAGTTAGTGGAAGGCTTCCAAAGTTGATTAATTCTTAATTATCGGGAAAGCAAATATGTGATGATGCTTGCTTTAATAATGACTTTGATAATTTTTGTGTGTGGTCTCCCCACTCAATTCTTAGTCCATCGACTGTGCAACTGAAAATGAAATCAAATAATTAGTTCCAAATCCTAAAGATACTAATACTTTGAAACTTTGTAGTGAGCACTTGGGAATAATTTTCTTATCATATAGTCTCCAATCACAATTGGTGCCCAGTCTTTACTCTTATCTCCATCTTAGTCCACAAACAATTTCTCAAAGTCTTGTGAAATATGGGAACGTTAGTCAACATAACGCACCAGTCCACATGGTTGAGTGTTTGTATGTTATACTCTTATTTATAAAGTTGAAATAGAAGATTTTTTCTTATCTATAAATCACATTATTAAACTTTACAAATGAATATATAATTTTATATACCTTATATTTATTATTGTGTAAACTTTGTACTCTTTGGATAATTAAAGTGTATATTATTAAATAAAAGATAAAGTTAAAAAGTCATTGAATTTTAATACAGAGGTAGTGAAATTTAGATTTTTTCTTAATTTTAATGAAATATAGACATTGGGTGAAAAGTCATTATTAAAATTGAAATGCATTTTCTTATAATGTTAATTTTTTTCATCTCTTTTTTCAGTACCTTAATTCTAAAGTGTGAATATTTATTAATTAATGAAATTAAATTAACTCAAACTTGAATTACAAATATAACAAGGACTAAATATGAGTTATAAAGCCGTCTTCTGGCATAGTAGTTTTCTTTCTATTGTGAATGTGCCTCCAATATTCCACTCAGAAATTTCCATCAATTAAGTGGAATATTTCTAGTCGTTGTCTCCCACTCACACGCCACCAACATATCATTTGTCTTAGTGTTGGCTATTTTGTTCAAGAACTTAATTAGTGAAAGGCTTCTAAATTTCACTAATTCGTAATTAATTGGTATAGCAAGGATATGACGCTTGCTTCTTTAATGACTTTGTTAGCCTAATTTTTCTGTCAATTATCCCAACCAAATTCTTATTGGATAACCCGTGCATATGAAAATGCTATCAAATATTTAATTAGAAGTCCTAAAGATAATATATATATATATATATATATAATACTTTCATAATTTAAAGTGAGCACTTTCCTGTAACACTATTAGAAATAAGCCCACTTAGGTTATATTTCCATATTTTCAATACCTAAAATTTAAGCAATCTTAATTATGGGGAACCACTTGAAATTCATCTACCAATGTTTGCATTTTTCAATATGTAAGTTTATAAACACTGTTTGGAGGCATGCATTAGTTCTGGTGAGTTCCCAAAACCTAACTCACTTAAATTTTTTCTTAATAAAAAAATTTATTGAATTGTAATATATACAATTTTCAGTTCCCTATTTATTAAAGAAGTTAATAAGTAGGTGGAATTTAAATTTTGGCGACTTGAAGGCTCGAGGTTTAATTTAGCCGTCAATGTCTATAACTATTATAAAGCTAACACCCCTTGTCTAGTTTTTAAGTGTGTGGCTTTAGTTTCCATATTCCTTCACTTCACTGCAATCAAAATGATGCCTTTCATTGTTACCAAACATCTATTTTTTTAAAAAAAAAAAAACAGGCTTTAATTTTTTATTTATGAACCATCTATCTTAAAATATATTACCAAACAATTTTTTTTGCTTTTTTTAAAAAAGGATATTTTGAAAACAAGAAAACAAACAAGGTCTAAATTTTGCTGACATTAGTACTTGCGGTTTAATTTATCCGTCAATGCCTATGACTAGTAGAAATCTATCACCACATGTCTAGTTTTTAAGCATGTCGAGTTTGCAAATTCCATAGCGACAATCAAAATGATCTCCTACATTTTTACCCCCATTTTTCTTCTATGCATAGCTTCTGAAGTTCTGTTACCAATAACTAAAGCTGCCATGGCCACCGCAAGCTCAGAGACTGATAGGCTTGCTTTGCTTTCTCTGAAGGATAAGTTAACCAATGGTGTTCCAGAATTTCTTCCTTCATGGGATGTTTCCACTCACTTTTGTAAGTGGCAAGGTGTTACTTGCAATCTCCGCCACATGAGAGTCTCAGCCTTGGACTTGTCAAATCAAAATCTGGGTGGCACTCTTACACCAGCATTGGGTAACTTAACCTTTCTCAAACTCCTCAATCTTTCGCACAACAGATTGGACGGTCAAATTCCTAAACAAATTGGCCAACTAAAACAGTTGCAATTTCTCAATTTGAGTTCTAATAATCTCAGGGGAGAGCTCCCTGTAGAGCTAGCAAACTGTTCTAAGTTGCAGCATATTATCTTTGGTCACAATACTTTATCCGGCAAAGTTCCCTTCTGGTTTGGATCTATGCGACAACTCACAATGTTGGGAATCGCACATAATAAATTTGGTGGCTCAATTCCACCATCCTTGGGAAATCTTTCATCCATGGAGCGTTTGTCTCTTGCATTTAATAATTTGGAAGGAATCATACCTCAATCTCTAGGTGGGCTTTCAAATTTGTACGGACTCTATCTTAGTACCAACAATATTTCTGGTGTAATCCCTTGTTCACTTTACAATCTTTCTCGCATGGAATTTTTAGATTTTCCTTTCAACTTATTGTCTGGAACCATTCCATCAAATATTGGCCTTGCTTTCCCAAGTCTTCAAACCTTTAATTTCGGACACAACATGTTGATGGGAACTATTCCAACTTCATTATCCAACATGTCACAATTGAAAATATTTGCAATATGTGAAAATGCCTTTAGTGGCCCAGTCCCTACATCTTTGGGAAGACCGCAGAACCTTCGAGTATTTGAGATTTGCATAAACAATTTTGGGAGTGAAGAAGGTCACGACCTAGATTTCCTCTCTTCCTTAACAAATTGTAGTCAATTGAATGAAATAGAGATAGACGGGAATAAATTTAGTGGTGTATTGCCGAATTCAATTGGGAATCTTTTTTCGCAACTCGATATTCTTAGTATGGGAAATAATATTATATTTGGAAGCATACCTAATGAGATTGGGAAACTAAATGGATTAACTTACCTTCTCTTGGATTATAACTTCCTTCAAGGAGCAATTCCATATTCGATTGGAAAGCTTGAAAATCTTGGAGAGATGTACCTAAGGCATAATCAATTATTAGGTAAAATTCTTGATATCTTTGGAAATCTTACAGAATTGTTTAAACTTTCATTGTCTAACAAAACTTTGAAGGAATCATCCCATTAAGCCTCAAATATTGCAAATGAATGCAATTCTTGTACATACATGAAAATAACTTGAGCGGTGATATACCAAAGCAAACTTTCAGTCATTTAGAAGGCTTGGAATATCTTGAAATGTCTTCCAATTCCTTAACTGGTCCCATTCCATCTGAGATCTGTAACATGAAGCAATTGATTGTTTAAATCTGAGAGGAAATAATTTTTGTGGTGAAATTCCAATGGCACTTGGGGGATGCTCAATGTTGACAGATCTTGATATGAGTGGGAACTTCCTCCATGGAAGTATTCCCTCATCCTTTAGTTCCTTAAAATCCCTCATCTACTTAGACCTCTCCAACAACAACATGCCAGGCACAATCCCACAAGAACTAAAAGATTCCACGATATTGGAGACTTTGAACCTATCTCACAACTATTTTGATGGTGAGGTTCCAAGAGGGGGAGTGTTTGATAATATTACAGCTATTTCACTCGTAGGAAATGAGAATCTTTGTGGTGGAATACCTCAATTAAAGCTACCTAGATGCCCACATAAGCCGAAAAAGCATTTCATCAAAGTGGTAATCCTTATCACTGCGATAAGTGGTGCTCTTACTTGTTTTGCAATTTGCCTAATCATTTGCAAGAGAAGAAAGCATAAGAAGTTGATTTCCTACCCATCTTCCCCACAAAATACTCACTTGAGGGTTTCTTATAAAGAGCTATATGATGCAACAAATGGATTTTCTTCATCCAATTTGGTTGGTGTAGGAAGCTTTGGTTCTGTGTACAAAGGAACTCTTCAACAGTTTGAAAGTCATATTGCAATAAAGGTCTTGATTCTTCAGGTGCATGGGGCAACAAAGAGTTTCATCACAGAATGCAAAACTCTTAGTAAAGTCCGGCATAGGAATCTTTTGAAGATTTTGACTTCATGCTCAAGTGTTGATTACATAGGAAACGATTTTAAGGCCCTTGTTCTTGAGTTCATGCCAAAGGGGAGCTTGGAGAATTGGCTGTCAACAAATGAACCTGGTAATGTATGAATTTTAGACAAAGATTGGATGTAGCGATTGATGTGGCTCATGCTTTGGATTATCTTCATCATGATTTTGGGGAAACAATTGTTCATTGCGACATCAAGCCAAGTAATGTTCTTCTTAGTGATGAAATGGTGGCACATTTGGGGGACTTTGGATTAGCCTGGCTTCTTCATGAGGTCTCAAGCAATTCTAGAGATGGTCAAACTACATCCTCAACAATTAAGGGAACTATTGGGTACATTCCTCCAGGTATGACTCTTCTTATACTACTGATTTTATGTTCTTCAATATGAATTTTATTTATTTCCTAATCATTAATTAATAGAGACTACATTTTGAGTGTCCAAAAGATTTTTATGATATTCTCTAAAGAATATTAATGTTTGGTTAGAGTATGGAGAGAGTGGGCAAGTTACAACACAAGGGGATATCTATAGCTATGGGGTTCTTATGCTAGAGATGCTCACTGGAAAGAAGCCAACAGATTGCATTTTTCATGAGGACCTAAGCCTACCCAAATTTTGCAAGCTAGCATTGCCAGATGGAGTCAATGAGATAGTGGATTCAAATTTGCTTGTTCTATCTGATAGAGACCACAAGACAGTTATGCAAAATTCATATATGGAACACAAAATTAAAGAGTCTCTAGCTAGCTTTGCTAGGATCGGAGTGGCATGTTGTGCAGAAATGCCTGGTGAAAGAATGAACATGAAAGATATTTTAGCAGGCTTACTTGCCATTATGCAAAAGTTATCAACTTTGAACATTGTCATATGAATTAGCTCAAAGGGTCTTATATATGGAGGTTCTTCTCTATGTGAGTTAGTGTGTTATTTAAAAGTTGTAAGCTATATGGCTTTCTTTAGGTCAGGTTTTGCGTCCTATGCGGATTTCCTTTGTACATTTTGGTTTCATCAATTGTATTTCCTTTTGACAAAAGCATTTAATACATTAAGATTCAGTTCAATCCATTAAATTTAAAAAGTGAACATCATTCCTTTTTTTTTCTTAACACCATTATTAGTTTCATTTAATAGAAAATAGTAACTTATCAAATTTAAATTATGATTCTGCAATTAAATATTAATAAAATATGATTAAATTTTAAAAAATAAAAATGATTATATCAAAAATTAATTATTGAGCATATTTTGATATCATTTGATTGTATATTTACCGTTTAAATTTGTTAAGTCAGTATTTTCTATTGAATGAAATTAACAATGTTAAGAATAAATGAACGAATTGCAGTTTTAAATTTAAAGGATCAAAATGAAATTTGATGTAAATTAAGGACTAAAATATACCTTAGCTTTCCATTTTTCTTTGAATGATCGATGTGTGTGTGTGTGTGACAAGTTTCTTCAACAAAAAACAAAGAAAAAGAAATAAATGTATTGCTACTTTATGTGCGCTTAGCTTCCAGAGATAAGAAAGACGAGACATTTCAATGGACATTTGATGGTTTTGCTAAGGGTTTGTGCTTTTTCATCTATCTTGACGTGCCTCTTCAAGAGGCAACAGGGAGAGATATAGATGGTGCAAATTTAATTTTTTAAAAGTTTATATTTTTCTAATATAAATTCTTAACTGTTTTTTTGGAGAACAAATTAAGAAAATCATCTTTTCAAAAAATCAAATCACTATTCAGATTGAATATTGATAATCTAGATCTGATTAGCTCTCTTTACTAAGCAAATTATTTAGCAGGAAAACTAGATTCACTATTGAGGCCTGAAACTTTAAATTTAGGAATCATTTAGACTGGGAAAAGTTATTGTCGACTTTATGCATACTATAGTTTGAAGTTATGATGAACGATTCTAACATTCTTAATTATTTTGTAGATAATATTAATTAATTAATTACTGATTAATTTAAATATTTCAAAGATTTTTTTTAAAAAATTTACATATTGTTTTATTTCGGTCCAACGTTTAAAGTTTCTTATTCAATCTATATACAAGATAGACCTATAAGCTCAAAATGTTCACCATCATCACTATCTTCTTAATTGTTAAAAATTAATAATAAAAATATGAAATAAATATGTTTATATGTATTTTTTTAAAGTAAGATTGCCTCAACTTGTATTGTGGATTTACACCAATATTCTACGAAAAAATTTCCATCATTAAGTTGAAAATTTCTAACCGTTGTCTTCTGCTCACATGTAACTTCATCTGTTATAGCGTTGGCTGTTTCCGTCAACTAATTTAATTAGTGGAAGGCTTCCAAAGTTGATTAATTCTTAATTATTGGCAAAGCAAATATGTGATGCTTGCTTTAATAAGGACTTCGATAATTTTTGTGTCCGGTCTTCCCACTCAATTCTTTGTCCATTGACTGTGCAACTGAAAATGAAATCAAATAATTAGTTCCAAATCCTAAAGATACTGATACTTTGAAACTTTGCAGTGACCACTTTTGAATAATTTTCTAATTATATAATCTCCAATCACAGTTGGTGCCCAGTCTTTACTCTTATCTCCATCTTAGTCCACAAACAATTTCTCAAAGTCTTGTGAATTATGGAAACGTTAGTCAACATAATGCCCCAGTCCACGTGGTTGTGAGTTTTTGTAGTTTATCGGATGTCCCCGAAGGGACTGAGTGTTTGTATTTTATACTCTTACCTTATTTATAAAGTTGAAATAGAAGATTTTTTTCTATCTATAAGTCACATTATTAAATTTTATATATGAATATATAATCTTATATACCCTATATTTATCATTATGTAAACTTTGTACTCTTTGGGTAATTAAAGTGTATATTATTAAATAGAATGTACAGTTAAAAAATCATTAAATTTTAAGATAGAGTTAATGAAATTTAGATTTTTTTTCTTAATTTTAATGAAATATATGTATTGGGTGAAAAGTCATTAAAATTATGCATTTTCTTATAATGTTAACCTTTTCCTCTCTTTTTTCAGTACTTTAATTATAAAGTGTGAATATTTATTAATTAATCAAATGAAATTAACTCAAACTTGTATTACAAATATAACAACGACTAAATATGAATTATAAAGCCATCTTTTGGCATAGTAGTTTTCTTTCTATTATGGATCTGCCTCCAATATATACTCCACTCAGAAATTCCCATCATTTAAGTGGAAAATTTGTAGTCATTATCTCCCACTCACTCGCACCTAATGTATCATTTGTCTTATAGCCCGTTTGATTCACGGAGTTTATGGGAATGCAATCGAATGTAATAGATGTGAATGTAATGTAATGTAACGATGATTACATATCATTTGTTTGGTATATTATTAAGGAATTATGTAATATAATTTATATTTTATTTACAAAAAATAAAAAAATGTGAAAAAAAACTTTTTAACTTTATCAAAACTAAAAATGAATGATATAAATTATTTTTACTAATTTATAAAAGATACAAGTATCAATATGTTAATTCATACAAGCTGTAATCCGGATTATATAGCCAAAGCTATGTAATGGGGATTACCTGATTTGACGTAATCTGTTGTAATCAGGATTACATTTGATTGCATTACCATACCAACCAAACAATGTAATCAATAAAATGCATCAGGATTACATGTAATCCTTTTTCATGTAATTGAACCAAACGGGCTATTAGTGTTGTCTATTTTCGTCAATAACTTAATTAGTGGAAAGCTTCTCAATTTGATTAATTCATACTAAATTGGCATAGCAAAGATATGACATTTACTTCTTTAATAACTTTGTTTGCCTGATTTTTCTCTCAAGTATCCCCACCAAATTCTTAGTGGATAACCCGTGCATATGAAAATGCTATCAAATAATTAATTAGAAGTCCTAAAGATAATATATAATTATAATTTGAAAATTAAAGTGAGTACTTTTCAATAATACTATAGATATAAGCCCACTTAGGTTATATTTTATTTCCATGTCTTCAATACTTAAAGTTTAAGCAATCTTAATTATGGGGCACCACTTCAAAGTCATTTGCCGGTGTTTGCGTTTTGCAATATGTAAGTAATTTTATAAACATTATATGAGTTTGAAGGCATGCTTTGGCTATGGTGAGTTCCCAGAACCTAACTTATCTAAACTTTTTTCTTCATAAAAAAATTTATTGAATTGTAATATATACAATTCTTAGATCCCTATTTATTGAAAATTAATATGGTAATCCCCATAATCAATAAGCCATATGTTCACAACTTGATCCAAAAAATTTTACAATTTGTTACAAAATTTAAGAGGCCCCCCTATAGATCAAGTGACTAACAACTATTTATTACATATTTATTTGCAACAACCCCAATGGTATCCCATTATATTCCAGCAAGTTTTTAAAATGTCCCTATGTTAACTCCTAACAACAATTCGTAGGTTTTCACAATACAACTAATGACGAAGTTCGTTTAAAAGTATACACATTATTGTTAAGACATTCAAACATGGAGACCTTACCATTTAATACTGCATTGCAAAACAATGACAGTTGAAGAGAATTTAACATAGGAAGTGGAGCTCGATGAGAGAAATTAGGGGGCTGTTTCTTTTTTTATTTTAAAGAACTATTTTATTTTATAGGTGTCGATGCTGAGGAAGACGGTGGTTGCAGATCTGCCTGGGAAGGAGAAGGGCAAAGCAAGAGTACAATACGTGGAGGATGAGTTGGAAAGAAATGTTTAACTTGCGAACAGGCTCCCAATTTGTCTCTCGTCCTCGTTTATGTCATATCTCCTTTGCGGGTCTGCCCTAATATTCCAATCAGAAATTTCTATCATTGAAGCCTGTTTTTACATACGTTATCTTTTTTGGTTGCATTTTTAGATTTTGTTTGGGAAAATTGGAAAAGCCACTCAATGGTTTTTTCTTTATTTGATGTTTCACCCTCCAATCTCAGCATATCTATTTTCAAATAAAATTTTTTAAAAAATTATCCGAACTTATATTTTTTTGTTTTAAAACCTGATTTAAAAAAACAGTTTCATAAAACTGTAAGAAAAAAACTGAGAGAAATAAACAGGCCTTAATTTTTTGTGCAAAAAAAATTTCATTCTAACCACCGCCTACATGTAGCTTCATTTGTCATAGTGCTTTCTATTTTCTTTGGCTGCTGTTCTCGTCAAGCAATTTAATTAGTGGAAAGCTTTTCAATTTGACTAACTCTTAATTGACATCGAAAAGATGTGCCCCTTTTCTTCTTTAATGACTTTCATAGCCTAATTCTTAGTACATCCACTGTGCAAACGAAAATCGCTATCCGGTAGTATCAGTAATTTTCTAATTACACAAAATTACTGTTTAGGTGAGTTGTATCTAATTGACTCACCAGGGCATTTGAAATAATTGTTCTCCTAGTGCCCACTCCAAATTTTCGAACTATTATTACCTTAAGGAATTTTAATAAATAAATATGTTAATGTAAAGATTTTGTTAATAGGTAATTTGTAAATACTTTTTGAGTTCAAATGTATGTTTGGCTCTGGTGAGCTATTTAACCTCATGAAATTTTTTTACCCTTCATTTATTATATGTTGATTTTACTCCCATGTGTTATAATAACAGAAAGTTGTTGAATTTTTTAAGATAAAATTAATGATATTTTAGATTTTCATTAATCTATGTTAAACATGCTAGAGTATAAATAGTAGTGAGGAGTATCATTGAATCCCCACCGCCACATACTGGTGAGTATTGTATATGGCTAATTATTTTTTCTTGATTTGGCTATTGCTTTCTTTCTTATTGCCAAAGCGTTCTTTGGTTACTTTTTTTTTTTTTGGGTCCTTCTCCATCCATTGGTCACGGAATATTAATGGGACCATTAGGTTACGTTCGTTACCCATCAACGCTGAGTTAGGTGGCGAATGTGATTGTTAGCGCCGGATTAATAATAGAAGCTACTTTATTAACGAGTTTTACTATTTATGAGATAAATGTTTAAGAGTTCTTTCTCGACTTTGTATGAATACAATTTCTCAACGCTAATACAAATAGGAATCTACTATGTTTGCATTTGTATTGAAAATCATGTTCACGAAAATCAAGATAAAATTTCTCTTATATACTGATCTCGTAGACTATAAATTATGTTGAAAAAATAGCTCATATAGTTAATCCATTCAGGCCCTATATGTTCAAATCTAATATGTCCAGATCCATTTGCATTCTCATGTTTTGGTAAAGGAATTGGGGGTCTTAGCAGAGTCATCCACAGAACCACTACAAAAAAAATTGACTTTCAGCTTCGACAAAAGTCGCTACTAAAAGTACTGTCGCTGAAGGTTTCGACCGTGACAAAAATAAGTCGCCGCTGAAGATAATTAATTTAAAAAAATTTAAATAATTTTAAATTTAAAAAAAATTTTACTTTCAACAACGATAGAAAAAGTCACCCACTAAAGATAATAAATTTTTTGAAAAAATTAAAATAATTAAATTTTAAATGATTTTAAATTTAAAAAAATTCTAACCTTCCGCGACAACAAAAAAAGTCTCCCCTGAGGGTAAGAAAATTTAAAAAAAAATTCATGTAATTAAATTTTAAATAAGTTTAAATTAAAAAAAATTAATCTTCAGCGACAACAGAAAAAGTCACCACTGCTAAAGGTAATAAAATTTTAAATAAATAATTTCAAATTTAAAAAAATTTCTAACCTTCGGGGACGACAAAATAGTTACCGCTGAAAGTAATAAATTTTAAATAATTCGAAATTAAAAGAAAAATTCGTACCTTCGGTAGCGATAAAAAAAATGACTGCTGAAGGTAATAAATTTAAATTAAATTTTAAATAATTTTAAAGTGATCGTTGAAAGTATTTTTTTTGTTTTTGGTAGTGAACCTTGGGTGCATTAATTATTGGAGTGCCAATGGGAATAACTTAAATATGCTGCAAAAGTGAACGCAGTTTCGGCTTCATGTCTCCTTTGAAGATTCTCCCGGAGTAAATCAATGACCCATAAGTTTTATGAACGCACATATAATTGATCCCGTTCTGTGCGACAGGAGTTTTACTCTGTAAGTGTGTATATAAGTACGTAAGCCTTTCTGCATATTAAAACATGAGTGTATAAGAGTATATGTACTCATAACTAGTGTACGACCGTGATTCGGTTTAGAATAGGATAATTAAGATAGTAGATTGCAATTCAGATATATATATACACACATACACACCTATAAACTCACACTTGTTCATTAAGCCAAATGCTTCCTTTTCCCCCCTTTCTTTAGGATTATTTTTAAGGGTACATATGGTTGCTATAAGCTGGAGTTTCTTTGTACACTGATGCTTTTATGTTAAAGGGTGTAAGAAAATTTAACTTTCTTTGCTATCTCTTCAATTTTCTTACTCACTAAATCACATATATCCTTTTATTAGAAACAATCCTGTTGGAGGTACTATAGAACACTAAATATGACATACTTACAGTAAAGATTTAAATCTTGATTAATCATGTTGTAAAGTGCCAACCCTTTTTGCTGCAAAATTTAGTTCAACATCGCCACAACAATATAGTAAGAAGTTGTATAATAACAAAGAACTGGCGCATGTACCAAAAAATCTGGGCATATATACTCTTGAATTAAGCTTATTAAGTCAACCGTCACAAGCTCTCTGGTCTTTTGGGTATTTACAATAATAATGATAATGGTATTCCCCATAATCAATGAGGCATATGTTCACAACTTGTTCCAACAAATTTTACAATTTGTTCCAAATTTTAAGAGGTCCCTAGAGATAAAGTGATTAACAACTATTTATTACATATTCATTTGCAACAACCGTAATGGTATCCCATTATACTCCAGCAAGTTTTTAAAAGGTCCCTATGTTAACTCATTAACAACAATTCACTAAGTATTCACAATACAACTGATAACAAAGTTCGTTTAAAAGTACAAATGGTAAGACATTCAAACATGGAGACCTTACCATTTTATACTTCATTTCAAAAGAATGACAGTTGAAGAGCATTTAACATAGGAAGTGGAGCTTGATGAGAGAAATCAGGGGCCTGTTTCCTTCTTTATTTTAAAAACTATTTTATTTTATAGTTCCACGGTGTCGAAGCTGAGGAAGAAGGCGGTTGCAGAACCCGGGAAGGAGATGGGCAAAGCAAGAGTACAATACGTGGAGGCTGAGTTGGAAATAAATGTTTCACTCGCAAACACGCTCCCACTTTGTCTCTCATGCCCATTTACGTCATATATCTTTTGCGGGTCTGCCCTTATATTCCAGTCAGAAATTTCAATTGTTGAAGTAAGCAATTTAGGCGTTGCTTTTCTTGTTGTGAAGACAGTTTTTAGATGGTTGTTATCTTTTTTGGGCTTTTTTACACTAACCCTATAAACAGTAAAAAGATATATTTAAATACTACATTTTTAAAAAAATTTACCCACATACTACAGTCAAACACGTTCACGAGGAGAACGAAATTAAAATTGTACTGAACTCATTCACTTGAAGAACGAGTTCAGTACAATGTCCCCAAATTCGTTCACTTAGTGAACGAGCTTGGGGGACATATATTTTTTTATTAAACTTTTGTTCAGGTGCTGAACAAGTTTGGGGGATATTAAAAAAAATCCCCCCAAACAACCCCCACCTAACCCCACCCCCACAAAGTCCTCCACCTTAAAAAAAATATTATTTTTAAATCCTTTTCAACCTAGAAAAAAAAAGTTATTATTTTTTAAATCCTTTTAAACTAGCCCTTTAAAAAATAAATAAATCACTACAAATTATTTTGGTAAAAAAGATTAGTTTAAACGAGTTTGGGAAAGTTGTACTGAACTTTTTCATTTGATGAATGAATTCAGTACAATTTTAAAATCATTCACCTGAAGAATGAGTTTGATTGTAGTATATAAATAAATTTTTTCTGAATTTGGGGTGTATCTAACAATGCTGTTTAAAATCAAAAAACATTGTCTTTTTGATAATATTGGCTTTTTGTACCCAGTAATATTTGAATTTGTTTTTTAATATTTTGTATCAAATTATTATGAAAAAAATATAATTGAAATTGATATAAAATATGAAAAGCATTAGTTTGAATAATCAAGATTAATCTTATAACCAGAAATTAAAATGACTCCAACTAATATAATAAAAAAATGACTCCAACTAGCATGGAGAAAGTGGATAAAACGTATAAAATGATTGGTTTAGCAGTTTAGGTAGGATTGATTATGGGTCTTTCTACGTGGAGGCTATAAACAGTAAAAAAAATTATCCAGACGTTACATTAAAAAAAATTAAAAATAATAATTTTTTTTATAAGTTGGATAGGAATTTAAAAATAATAATTTTTTTTGTGCAGTACTTTGTAGTGAGAGGAAGGAGGGAGGGGGCTTTTGTGGTAGGGAGGAGAGGGTGGGTGACTCGTGATGTTTTGGTGGAGTGGGGGGGGGGGTTTATTCTTTTGAATATCCTCCAAACTCGTTTAGCACCTGAACGAGTTTGGGGGATATTTAAAAAAATATATATGTCCTCTAAATTCATTCATCACGTGAACGAATTTGGAGATATTGTATTAGATTCGTTTTTTAGGTGAACGAGTTCAGTATAATTTTAATCTCATTTTCCGTGTGAATGGGTTTGATTGTAGTATATAAGTAAATTTTTTTTAAAGTGTAGCATTTATAGATATTTTTTTACTGTTTATAGGTTGAGTGTAAAAAAACCTCTTTTTTGGTTGCATTTTTTAGGTTCTGTTTGGGAATTTTAGAAAACCTGCTCAATGGTTTTTTCTTTTCTCTTTTTGAATAATTAATTTTTCATTAAAATTTCACCCTCGGATCTCACAGCATATTTATTTTCAAATGCAATTTTTTAAAAAATTATCCAAACTTTTTTTTGTTTTTATTTTAAAACCTGATTTTAAAAAACTGTAAAAAGAAAATAGAAACAAACATGCCTTAAGAAAAAATTAATTGTAACCGTCACCTCCATGTAGCTTCGTTTGTCACAGTGTTGTCTATTTTCTTAGCCTGCTGTTTTCGTCAGGCAACTTACTGACTTTCATAATTTTAGAAACAAACATGCCTTAAGTGGAACTGTGGAAGGCTTTTCAATTTGACTAATTCTTAATGACTTTCATAGCCTAATTCTTAGTTCATCCACAGTGCACGCAAAATTGGCTACCCGGTAGTAGTAGTCAAATGGTTGTTCTGCCAGTGCCCACTCCAAATCTCGAAAGTATTATTATGTTGAGGACTTTTAATTAATTACCACTATATTGTGAATTTAAAATTCCACTATCAATGTGAAGATGACCTTGTTGGTGTGTGATTTACAAGTATCATTAAGCATTTTTTGACTCCAAATGTATGCTCTGATTTTGAAGAGTTATTGGAATGCAACATGACTAAACTTTTACTGTGCAAGAAAAGTTTGGTAACATAATATTGTTATGAATATTACGTGAATGCTTATATCTTTCATAATCCCCGGTTATCTTTTGTATCACTCTATTATTTCATATAATTATGGAATCGATTTACCTTAATATATAAAATTATGTTTATAAATATAAGACATCATTATATATGTACTACTCACTGTTGGTATAGTGAATAAGATCTGTTTTCTCTTGCTCTCTCTAATTCTTTCTCTTTCTCTTATCTTATTTTTTTTTAATTTTACAACACGTTATCAGCATAAAGCTCTAATCAATGTATGATATACTTTCAATTTCTATCTAAGATATTCTATTTGCAAGATTAGCATTGTATGACCTTTGTTTTCTTTCTCTTTCGATCTGGGATAATCTAAGTCTAAGATGGAATATTTAAATTCTTTTATTACTTTAAATGTTGGTTCCAAAAGGCTTGTATTGGAGATAAAAAAAATTGAGTTTATGATTATGAACTTAATATGCTTTTAATTTGTATTGATCTCACATGAGAAAGAACAAAACTTTTGTTGAAAGAACCTAGAAAAGATTGCGAAAATCTATTGTTGATTGTAAAACGAATGACAAAGCAGGAAAATTTCGGGCAAAAATTGATTATATGAATTTCTTTTTCTCCACTGCTGAAATTATAATGGGTATGTTAAGTCACTGACTATGGTGTTAGGACGGATTAAAATTGGTCCACGACACCTTGCATGATGAGTTCGGGCTGCGAGATTAGCACTTGACGATTTTAGTCCCATCTATTATGCAAAGGGTTAAGGAAGTAGTTAATAGAATGGCTAGTCAATATTGGTTATCATCAAATTGAGCTAAAATATTAAATCTATATCAAACTTCATTATTTAGAAACCATGAACAGTGTAGCTTGTTTCTCAGACTTTGTGCAATGTATGGAGGACCTACTTGGAGTAGAACATTACGTGGTTGATTGAGTTTATTTTGCTGAAATTGGGTCTGCTTGTGGTATCGTTAGAAAATCCCTTTTAGAAAATTGAGATAAAAATAATTTTACATACTTACATCGTAAATCATAAATCACATTGAAAAATTACATTATACTATTAAGCCAAACAAACCAATTATCTATCAATGGCAGTTTTTTCTGCCTTTGGGTTGTTTTGGACATGACTTTGACAGACTTTATCAATTTTATCAACAAAGGCCTTACATTCCATTTTGTGCACTAGTTTGGCTCCAACATATTTTACACTGCATATTTTGCATTCTGACATGAAACGCGCCTTTTCGCTTAAGCAAATGGGCAAACGCTTTTGGGCCGTGATTTTCCATTTATTTATTAAATGTTTACTAAGATTCAATTTCTTTTTGTATCATTTATTAATTGTTTAAAATTAAAGAAATTTAACATTCAGCTTTTTAGTACACTATATGATATTTTTTATTTTCAATTAATTATTTGATTAATTCTGAAAATTTTCTATTGAATCCAATTTAGTTGATTTTTCATTTGGGTCATTAGTAGAATATTCCATAAAGTATTTTGTCATAAATAAAGTTTTCTTAACTCTATTTTTATCTTTTAATTACATATTAATTTTTTTAATTAACATAAATTAAGTATTTGATTAAATAGTTGAGTTTGGTTCAAAGATAACGAGTACCAAGTTTTAAACACATGACTTGATAGGTGAGGCTTGCTCTCACCATCAAGGCAAAATACTCAAGGACTAAAAAGTTGAGTTAATTATGCTTTTTCCATGTATGATTTATTTAATTAAACGTTGTTTTATTTTAGGTACTATTTATAAATTGTTTAAATTGAGGGGAAAATTTGATTTTAGCCATTTACACATTCAAAAAAAATTATTTTGCATGCTATTCAATTACTAAAATTGTTTTGTTAATAACTTTTGCAATTATTTAACTATTTGCATTCTGAAAAATTGTATTTAGATTGAAAAATGGTGGAATTAAATATTGTAAGGGTGCATCAAATATTGAAAGAATTTAATATTTTAGTTTAAATCAATTGACTAAATTCTTACCAAGGATTATGTGTATTTGAAATTCAATTGCATATGATTGATATTTGTATTTAGTATGTAATCTTGGTGAATAGCAACAACATCCTCTATGTTGAATACATAAATGATACACTTGTTCTTTAAAACAATTTAAAAGAAAGATATGACCGCTAGAAGTTGGTTATCCCTTCAAAAGCTCGTTATGAATATTTGTATTTGCATTTGCATTTGCAAAACTTTTAAGTCTGTGAGTGATGATAACTCAGTCATGTTTCGTACATCCAATTTGCTCTTGTTGCATCAATATAAGGAGAAATATTTTAAGAAATATGTTGATTTAATTTCTTGCCATTTCGTAGCTGAACAGAACAATGAGTTTTTGTAGAAAAATCATGAATCTTGTCCAATGGGCTTGACTCTATTCCCAGAGATGAATGTAATCACAATTGAATCTAATAGTGATTAAAATCGAGATTATGGATTTGGACCAACCTTGGGTGTTGTCAGAACTGTAGTGGTTCTTGTTCCCACCTAAAGTGGAGAAAGACTTATAAGAGCTATAAAAAGGTAAATGGTGAGTATAATAGCTCTTTTAGGAAGGGGATATTGAAGCTTGTTTAAAGGTGATAAGGTCGTTGAAAACCTGATGAGAGAGGAAGGGGATATTGAATCAACACGGAAGCGATTTTTCAATTTTTAATTTATTTACTTGCTTTTTATAATTTAAAAAAGAGATATATGAGAGAAATTGCAAATGTACTACTTTTATTTTTATGTCTACCTTTTGATTTAAATATTATCAAAAAATATATAAAAATATAAAAATTATTAAAAAAACAAAAAAATAATAATTTTTTAAAAAATTTTATTAAAAAATTATTAAAACATTTGGAACTCGTTCACACTAGGTGAACAAGTTCCAAATGAACATTTAAAAAAAAAGTATGGTATCTTGTCAAATTTGTTCACCATATGAACGAGTTTGACAAAGATACTCTCAAATCCGTTTATCATGTAAATGAATTTGAAAAATGTGACATCCCCTTTCTACTAAACAAGGCTTTTAACTTAATTAACAATTATTAAACAAATAACCATGATTTTTTTTTTTTTTCAAAAACTTTATATCACACGGCTTATAACCCAGCCCACTAGTCCGCATTCTTTCATAATGTAATTCCAGCACAAATATCTTATACAAACAGTTACCAAGATAAATATTCAAAATAAAATTTGAATATGACATATTATGATGATCCTATTATGGCATATACAAACATTAAAATTCCCAAAAGTTCCAGAGGCATACAAAGCTACTAACGCTTATGCCTCTGCCTGCTTTCCTGAACCACCAATCTGATAAGAGGTCTCGCCTGAAAAAATATTAATACCATGGGGTGAGACACTAAGTCCATGTAACCAGAATCAATTTATAAAATATACAAGAAAGGAATGTAAGTCAGAGAAGCAGGTTTATCAACAGTCATATTAAAATTTCATTAATAAAATAATACAAATATTTTCAATA